>PVIJ01003985.1:68004-125190 GCA_004024925.1 Scalopus aquaticus | reverse complement strand
CCACTATGGAAAGCTGTATGGCGATTCCTCAAACTGCTAAACATGGAGCTCCCATACGACCCAGCAATACCACTTTTGGGAATTTACCCAAAGGACACAAAAACACTAATCTGAAAGGATACATGCACCCGTATGTTCATTGCGGCACTGTTCACAATAGCAAAGGTATGGAAGCAACCCAGATGTCCAAAAATAGATGATTGGACCAAGAAGATGTGGTACATATACGCAATGGAATACTATTCATCATGGAAAGAAGATAAACACATGCAATTTGCAGTGACATGGATGGAATTAGAGGGAATCATATTCAGTGAAATAAGCCAGAAAGAAAAAGAAAAATATCGAATGGTTTCACTTATAACAGGACTATAGGGAGGCCGGGTGGGAGAGAGACACTCAGCGGGGGCAGTGGGGGGAGGATAAGGGCACAAAATGGAAGAGAGGAGAATACAGGGGACCATGGAGATGGATCACGGGTGAATTGGTGGTGGGATGCCCAAAGGGAATATAAAATGTAAAAGACATAAATAACAATAAAAAAAAAGAAACTTATACTGTCCATCAGGAACAGAGAAGGAAGGCACAAATAATTAGCAGTCATTCTTCAGGGTGCTGGGGTATTTGGAAGTAGTGAAAACCTTAACTAGTTTCAATAATTTCCATTTATGATCCAAAATGGAAGAAAAAGGGATGGGACAAGATCAGACGGTGTCCCCAAACTGGGAAATTTTAAAACACAAACCCTAACAGACACTATAGATTTTAATTAGTAGCAATACGGCTAATCAATTATAATAGTATAACACACTACTGTAAGATGTGAATAACAGGGGGACTGATCGAGGGAGGGAAGGATACAGAATATGTGGGACCTCTCTATACTTTCTGATCAATGTTTTTGGTAAACTGCTCTAAAAATAAAGTGTATTAATTTAGGGTGTGTGCACATACACACACACTTGTGCAAACTGATTTTCTATAAAGGAACCCAAACGATAGCACACACAATGTAGGCAGAAGCCTACACAGGAAGAACAACATCCTGCCACTTAAGCTCATTCTCAAATTTGGAAGGAGGAAAGCGCAAATGCCCTCAGTTATTTTGAGTTCCATCCTCCAATGCTGCATGGCCCTATGAACCAGCTGGGCTGTATAGAGGTTTCAGGAACTGTTCTGCATCCACAAATGAATCCGGCTGATTACAATGATATTTATCGTTGACTCAATTCCCTGCCCTTAGACTCTGTGTTACTGATATTTTAAAGACATGAGTGATTTAATTACTCTTGTTCAATCTAACAGAAAAACAGTAAAAACGGTTTGGGTTCCTTGTGGAAACAGCCAACAGAGTGAACTTCCTTCAAGCTGAGTGACACTACTTAATCAGTGGACAGCAGTATAAATTTCACTGGTAAGCACGTGCGTAGACTGCATGGAATATACTGAAATCTCTTGAAATAAAGTTCTTTTCTAACTCTTTGAAATGTTTGTCTGCAATGGTGGAACAATAGTCTTTCATGCTACATAATGGTTGCTATGATTAGCTAATAATTTAAATTTCATTTTCAGCAAGTCCATACAACTCAACTGATGCATTTTTTTTTTTTTTGGCTAATAATGCTATTTAAAGGCCTTTCCTTCTGTCTTCTCTCTTTGCGTTCTTCATTCTGCTAAACCTTATTTGTCTGTCAAAATGCTGTTTATGGTCCCTCTCTTTGATAGCTCCTCCCAGTGCCTGAGCTAGAGGCCCTATGTCTGAACTCCCTCATTCTCTGCCTTGTGACATTTATTACAGTGAGTGGAAAGCACAAACTCTTAAGTCTGAGGAACATTCTTTCGTTTTTTTTTATAACCTGAACTAGCAAAGGGGCTCAATAAATTTGGGGACTCATCATTGCTTGTAGAAAATACCAGTATCTGTGGTCTGTGTCTATTTAGGATGTCTGGAGGTGAAGACTCAAGAATGTCCCAATTTAGAATTTTCAGGAACATTTCTGATGCACTACCAAAAATGAGAGCCATTGCAAAAAATGCTTACTGAATGAATTATACTATGATGTCTTTTTATAAACAATTAAGTGTACATCTTTTGTGCAGAGATTGACTATTCTACATCTTCATGTGAAATATAAAACAGATTCTTCTATGCAGTTCCAGAAAACTAAACTAGGACTTGCTGGAAGATACAGGGAACACGAGAGCAGGCTTTGCATTATTTGGAATGTTAGAAAAACTGATTAGGTGACCCTGTGAAGCAGTTTCTTGTAGTGTAGAATATTTGGTTGTTTGACATGCAATTTACAGCGACATGGATGGAATTAGAGGGGATCATACTCAGTGAAACAAGCCAGAAAGAAAGAGAAAAATATCGAATGGTTTCACTTATAACAGGACTATAGGGAAACCAAATAGGAGAGAGACACTTGGGGGGGTGGGGGAGGGGGAGGATAAAGGCACAAAATGGAGTAGAAAAGGACACAAGGGACCACGGAGAAGGATCACGGGTGAATTGGTGGTGGGTTGCCCAAGGGGAATACAAAATGTGAAAGATATAAATAACAATAAAAATATATATATTTAAAAAATATATATTTGGTTGTTTGGAAAGAATTCATCACTCAACTGAGAGTTGGAGTATGTCCTTTGTATACAGAGATCATGGCATTTTCCAAACTTAGAAATGCATAACTGATGCATGAAAATGATAAATAAGTTCAGGTTTTGAAATTCTTTTTGGAAGTTGCAGGAATTTGGGGAGTCCTAATTTGTAGCACTTGCTGGTTTCCATGATAAATTTCAAGTTACCAGTGAGACATCACGTGGCTCACAAACACCTGAAAATTCAACATTGGGTCTTTAGAGCTAGTCAGAGCCTACCACCGGAAACCTACCTCCTCTTTCATCCTCCTCGCCTATATTTTCTTCGATTTCTCCTGTCTTCTCCATCCCTCTTCATCTTTTATCATTGTATGATTTATGAATGGAAAGAATCTAAATTGAAACTCCAAGAAAATTCATCTCACTTCTTTGAAAACTAGAATTGTTATTTCAATCAAATAGCCGGGAAACACTTAGTGAGGTACAAACTCTGTCTCAAAGCAAAGATTTAGCACATACCTATAAGGCTTTAACTCCTATCTCCCACCCCAGCTTTCATACTAAACTCAAGTAAGATGTCACTTCCTCCCCAGAAACTGTCTGTGAACATCAAGATCAGGCTATATATTCTTACGGCTCCTTGAATTTGCAATTCTTACCACCCTTGTATAAATTTATTTATTGACTGGAATTTAGTCCCACCATTGAATTCCCTGCACTGGTAGAATGTGTGATACATAGAAATTACTTATTTAATATTTGTTAGATCAGTGAGTACTATAAAATACAACTAGTTGTAGCTATTTTTTTTAAAGGTCCTAGGTGGGGAATGGAGATGACTAAATACTCTTCCTTTTTCTATCATCTTCGAGCTATGTGGCTTTGGGCATCTTACCTCATTCCTATAAGTTTGCTTGTCTTTAAAAGGGGGCAACTGATATTTAGATCCTAAATTGTTAGTGATTAAATTAGATAAATTTAATTTATTATTCTTAATCCATTAAGAAAAGAATATCTAGAACTGGTAAATAAAGCTAAAAGCACACACTGTTTTTCCTGTAGGGCATTGTCTAACAAACTTACCCAGAGGTCACCTCATTCTCAGAAGATATTGCTCACTTGTTTGTATTGATTAGGGCCCAACTCTGAAGCTAGAGATTAACTTGGAGCATATTGATAATCCGCAAATGACTTCTGTCTGGTAGAAAGAGATAACTACAAAGGTTAAAGCTCTATTGATCAGTCAAACACTAACCAATTTTGAATATGACTTAGCAAATTTATTTTAGTTATTATCTTGATGAGTGACTATATCTCTTGTCTTCTAATGCTCTTTAAGCTTGCTTTTCCATGCTGCTGGTAATTTCAAGAGTGAGTGCTCATTATGCATTTATACGTGAGTCATGGTTTTAACTTTTTGAAAAACAAACTTCGATAATATGTAAAGAATTATCATAGGATTTGGCAGTTAAATACTACCCAGTATGTGTTAGTCCTCACTCCCTCCTTCCTTCTTTCTCTGATTCAATTTCTACAATTACAAAAAGAAACAGTTGGCTGGTGCTTATTAGGTTCTACTCTGCTTCATGATCTGTGACTCTGACTGATAATGTGAACCACTCCTCTTGAAGACAGGCAACCTTTAACTGCAGCTGTTCTGGGGGGTGAGAGGACACACACTGCTGCAGTGACGTCACCCATAACTGGAGGCTCGCCTCGAGACACTTCACGGTCTCTTTTAGGAGTGTCTACGGTCCTGAGGGATCACAACACACAAAGACACCAGCCCCTTTGCAGCTGAGGTGACTACCAATCACTCTGTGGGTGGAAGAAGCTTGAGGGCAGATCAGGACAAGCACACCATTCACACACTCCTATTTAGAATAACAGAAGTTGTCCGTACACAAAACTCCTTTCAAAAAACAAGCAGTTTTGAAGTTTGGGGTGAAAACCCACAGACTAGCACAGAAAAGCAGGTCCAGCTTTCTGGAGCTCTGATACAGCAGGATGAAGAGATAGTGACACATTCAACACTCAACTTAGGCAGCTGGGAATCTTGGAGCAGGGACAAGGGACAATGTAAGGCAAGGCTTCCGGAAAGAAGAACATGTTAAATTTTGCTGGGAATTGGAATGCAGAGAAAACTACCTGGATGCTAGGATCCAGGATATTCTGTGCTTGTGTGGGGGGCAAGTGACACCTGGAATGATCCAAGGGAAGCCAGGACCAAAACCAACCAGATTGCAAAGGTGATACAGGGGCCAGACATTCCAATTCTTTGCAACTCAGAAATTAGATTTTAGAAACTTGCCTGTTGATTTAAAAAAATTAATAATAAGAGACTAAGGCAGGCTTTACACCCTTCACATCATTTCACCCTTCATTTCTTTTTGGTCCCACAACTCTTGCAATTTGATTAAGATTTTCAAGTTCTAAGAAGCTTTTCAAAAGCTACAAATTTCTAGTCATTCATATCCTAATCTTCCATCACCTCCTTTCCTTCCATCCTGCCAACACTAAACTGACATCTGCTCTCCTGAGAGATCAGCATCTTGGTGAGGGTACAGATGAAGAAAAACTGTCATTCTGGAGCAGAATGAAACCAAAAAGGAAAGAAAAGAAATAATAGAAAAGAAAACCCAAAGGTGGGAGACAGAAAGAACAGGTGATACAACAAATTTTTCCACCTCTTCATAATTTCTGCACAAGGTAGAGTCTAATGAAGCAGCTCTAAAGTGCAACACTAGCTGCTCACTTTCTGAAGCCCAAATCCATCTATCCAGCCAGCTAGCCAGCCAACCAATTACAATTCAGCATCACTATGTACCAAGCACTACTGTACACACTGAGGATTCAGCAGTAATTTAAAAAGCAAATACCTTGCCCTTTTGGAATTCTTCTTCTGTTTTATGAAAATAAAGTCTATATTACACCTCGATTTTTTTGTACATCTCTCATATAATCTACTACTTTGTTACCCTGATCCATTTGTTTTCACTGTACTTACCTTTTTGTATCTCTTAAACACATCAAGTTATAATACTTTCCTCTCAGGGCCTAGATAAGAATTACTATTCCGGTTGACACTCAGGATGGCTAATGGATGGTATGAGTTCACATATAACATTTTACGTGTGTATAATAAAAAAACAACAACACAAAACCAACAGACTCACAATTTTCCATGCAGTCACCAAAGGGAAAGATGGCTTCATGGGTCAGTCCTAGGCCATGAAGGATGGCCAATCTTCTTTCTCTAAAAGTGTATACAGAGTTGTGCTGTGTTGCCTAAAAGCTAAACTTTGGTGCTGTGCCCAGGCCCTGCCCAGCGATGCCTGTCCTGGCCAGGCCTTCCATGCCCAATAAGGATGGACAGAGGTTCTCTGGGTTGGCAACGGGACATGGAGCGAGGCCTTTCCCTTTCTCCCTGCGCTGTTCCTGGGGGCACCACCAAGGCAGTGCAGATGACGTGGAGACTGGGGAGCCAGACATGAATATGGGGGCTCTGCGCATACACAACAGGGAGAGCTGTCCAGCTTCACGCATGACGACGCCTCAACAGGAGATCAGGGAGAGGCAGGCGCAGGTGCTGGCCTCTGTCCTAAAGCAGGGCAGCCGCCCTCCTGCTGCATCACCTGACTCTAGAGCATCCGAGTCCTGTCCAGAAGCCGCAGCTGCCGGGACCCATCCTGGCACTTGAACCTGAACAGGCACTTCCGCGTCCAAGGGGAGGTCCTAGAACTCGCACTCCATCTCTCAAATGTCGGTACAACCTCGTGCTCAGGGGCCCTGCAGCACAGGTGTTGGCCGCGGAGGCCCACCCGGTGGTGAGTCTGGGAGAGTTCTTGGGGGTACAGCCAGAGCAGCCTGCAGCAAGACGTCAAGCGCTCCGACGCGCACCTGGTCTTCCTGCTGATGGCACCACGCGCTGTCACGCCCCCGCCCCCTTCCAGAAGCTGCGGAGAGCGCACCTGCCGAGCCTGCGCTGGAGCTGACGCTGGGTGTGACTGCAGGAGAGCCCCCTTGAGCGCCTTCCATCCCCGGAGACTGAGGAGCCCACTGAGACCTTCTCCAGCACCTTCAACTCTGCGGAGAGAGCTAGATGAGGAAGATGCTGCCCTTTGCCGGCATCTGGGGCCATTCTGGGGCTCCGTGGGATGGTCGCTGCTGCTGGAGTCCGCGCGAGAAGTTCCCCGGCCACGCAGCAAACGTCCCGAAAAACCTGCCCCTCGAGTGTCGGGACGTCCTCCTCTCTCGGGAGTCACATGAAGGCGCCCTGGAGTTCTTGGGAGTGAACACGGGTGCTTCGGGTCCTCCTCAGCTTCCGCGAGAAGCGTGTGCACTAGACACACAAGCAGGACAGTGCCCGGTGCTGAGCGTGCTGACCGGGTGTGCCCGCCGACGCTGCCACCAGACGGGTCCTGAAGGCCCGCAGGCTGTGAGCCCCAGGCCTAGCTGGGGAGTTGCTGTGAAACAGTCTCCCTCGCCTCGTGGGGCGCGGACGGAAGAGCGCGGCTGCCCACTTCCTGTTTATGGCGTGCTGGGAGCGCTGGGCGGGCGGGGCACCACGTGACGGGCGGGGCTGCGCCGCAGGCCTCAGAACTCCTGGGGCATCAAGGTGGGCAGCCAGTCTGAAGTGCAATACTTAAGAGGACCTGGATACCAACACAGAAGGGTGCAAGGAAGCTACTGGGAGGGTGTAGAGAAGCTCCCAGTCCTGTGGAGGGCAGGATGGAAGAGCCGAAGGAACATGAGGCCATGAAGCTGATGAACGTGTTTGACAAACTCTCCGGACAGAAGAGCTCAGGTCGCTGTAGCATGCTATGTGTGAGACCGTGAGGGGAAGCTCTCCTTGAGAACTCCGACAGAAGATGACCACGTTTTTTACACCCCTACCCCCTTCCCCCTTAGAACTGGTGCTACTTGCACAGATGACCGTGGAATCTGATCCCCGGAAGCCGTATCCCTCTCTCTACCTTGGAGACCCCTTTCTCCCCAAGTTTTATTAATGATTTGCTTCTGGTACAATTGTCCTGCTCTAAGCCTGGAGACTCAACCTTGATTTTTGCAAATGAACTGGTTTCTTTTGTGTGTCAAGGGGAGCCTGTGCCCAGGCTGTTGCCTGAGGGCAGGCCTTTGCTAGATTCCACCCACATGCTGGTCCAGAGCAAGTATATGGGCAAGCACTGCTTTTCACAGGGAAAAGAACCTGCTGGAACTTTATATGTGATGTCAGAATCACACTTCCAAGTATGTTCTGCTGTCTCTGTCACCACTAAGCCCAGGGCTGGTGGCCTGTTTTGCTTTCTCTATTCTGCCTTAGCCGCCTGCTATATAGTCTATAGCACTGGAGTTTCACCATTTCTGACAGCCTTCACACTGGCTTAGACCATCTATATGTAAATGAAAATGCCCATCTCAGAACTGTGAACCTAACTTTTGGGCTTGTAACATAGAAACATCATCCTGGAATAAAGAGCTTTGACCAAGAGAACAAAAATAAAGATCAAATCTTGCACAGGAGGGAAAAAGACCTGAGAATTGTTTTTGTAATTGCTGTGACTCTGATCACAGATATTTCCCAACTTGTTCCAACCTTCAGAGTCAGATTATTCATTGCTTGTTTAAAAAACTGTAAATTATGAAAACAGTAAGTGTATGTATAAAAAATTTATTGTCATTTGGATTCCAGTTTTGAATATAATCTAATAGCACCAATTTCCACATTGGAAAATTCCCACTTCCAGATAGAAAAGAAACAAAAAGTATGACTCTCCTTGAACAAAAACAAACTGACCAGTTTGAGTTACACCTAGGTGAGTAGTCTGATTGCTGTGTGCTTCCCGTCTGTTCCCCAGTAAAAGGCAAGCACCCCAAGTTTTTCCAACATCAAGAACTGCTATTTGTTTTCTTCCTATGGACCCAGGTTTTGAAAAGTGCCTCCTTTAAACTGCATTTTCTGGTAATATTGCTTTCCCCCATTTTTATTCATCAAAGGCAGAGAAAAACGTTTAACATTCACATCAACAGTACCTCTATACTAAAATATTTATGGAGATAATGTTATGTCTGGAATTTGCTTCAGTATGATTCAGTAGGAAGGTATGGATTACATAGGTGAAACAGATTGACAATGAAATGACAATAAACTGAGTGATAGATGCATTGGGGTTCATTACCCTAGCCTCTCTTTTTTTATATATACATTTACTGTTTCCATAATTTACAGTTTTTTAAACAACTAGTGAACAATCTGACTCTGAAGGGAAGGTTGGAACAAGTTGGGAAATGTCTGTGATTAGAATCACTTATAGCAATTTAAATTACCCACGATAATGCTAAGTCTCAATCTCCTAACATAGTTTCCTTTGCTTATACTGAACTTTGAACATTTTGAAAAAACGAACTTTAAATGTCACATGACCTTAAGCCTTGCTTTCCCCATTGAGCAGTTCTTTGATTGATATCAAAGTAGTCTTTTTATTAACTTCAGTATTCACCGAGTTCATAATAGTGTGATTGCTGCCCCTGCCCAAACTGAGAGAACCCATGAAAAGAATGTGATGTGAGGCCCCAAAGACCCATCAGCTTTCCACTTTCCATCCTTACCTAAGATTAGCACAAATGAGTAGGAAAGTGGAAGAATCAACACTTTAATCTTATTCCTCATCAGTCACATAATCACACAAACTAAAGATGAACTTCTCTACCAGGAGGTCAGCCCTTCCTAATGCAAAATTATGAGGAAAAGTATTTGACATGTTTCATCATCATCAACTCTGAATCAAAGCCACTGCACCCCATCTTGACACATTAGCTAAGGATGACTTAAAGTCATTACAACAAGCATGACATATAAAAACCACTCATCTAGGTGGCCAATAAGCATATGAAATATATCTTCATCATCACTTAATGTTAGGGAAATGCAAGTCAAAACCACAATAAGATACCACCATACTCCTGTGAGAATGGCCCATATTAAAATGTGTGTGTGTGTGTGTGTGTGTGTGTGTGCACACACCAGAAACAATAGTGCTGGTAAAGGTGTAGAAAAAAAGGAACCCTCTTACACTTTTGATGGGAACGAAGACTGATTTAGCCTGTATGAGAGTTCCCCAAAATATTAAAAATGGATCTGCCAGGTGACACAGCAATTCCACTTCTAGGTATCTACCCAAAGAATACAAAAATATTGTAGATATATAGGCTAATTCAAAGGGAAACATGGACTCCCATGTTCATAGCAGCATTATTTACAATAACCAAGATATGGGAACAACCTAAGTGCCACAAAACAAACAAATGGATCAAGATATGATATATATACACACAATGGAATATTACTCAAAATCAAAAAAGATAAACTCATGCCATTTATGGCATCATGTATTGAACTGTAAGGGATTATGATGAGCAAAATAAGTCAGGAGAGAGACAAATACCAGATGGTGTTAATTACATGTATAGAGAAACCAAACAAAGGGTCAGATAAAGCCAAATTTAAAAACTAACCTTTGAAAGCTAATTTGAAAGCTAACTATAGGACTATAGACCTAGAACTAAGGAATCCAGAAGGGTGAGAACAAAGTGGGGAGGCAGCCTAGTGGGTTATGGTGGTAGACTATGGTTACTTTGGTGGTGGAAGCATTATGGTAGTAACATCTGAAGGGGGTAGCCTATAAGTCTAAAACACAAACAGCAATGTAAGCCAAAATTAACTCAACAAAAACAAACAAACAAAACAAAACCAAGTATCTATGACCTAAGAACACACTCTTAAAAGACAAACAGATGATATCAGGAGAGCAATTTGAAAACAAATTGGTTTTGTGTAATATAAGGGTATATTTATATACTTGATGTACCTCTAAAATTCTATTGAAAATATTGGAAGAAATTTAAAAACAACCTGATTAGTCAGTATTTGGATGTTTTTGAACTAAGATTTAATAAGTCTTAAATAAGATAATATATAAAGATGTATCATTGAATAATAATGGATTGAAATTAGAAAAGATAGGAATTTACTAGCTAGTATTCATTAAAAATTTCTGCATAACTGGTAGGTAGAACTGAAATAAAGAAATCTTGATTTAAAAGTGCAGCTAATAATTCCCACCTTCCATTTCAACCTAAGAATTCTTCTAAAGCATTTTTTTTTCCACTTAAGACCAGATAGTATAAAAACTCTAATCAGGGCCTTTAAGTTACTAATCTACAACCATTTTTAAAAGAAAATTTTAAATCAAGCATACTAGGGCCTCCCTGGTGGTCAAGGGGTTAAGTCGCAGGCCATCACTGCTATGGCCTGAGTTCTATCCCCAGCCAGGGAGATAACCCATGTATGGTGCAGCAGACCTCTCCTGGCTCTCCTGCTGCTCCCCTTAGCAGTGTATTTCAGTAAATCTGCCTGTTCTGCTCCCCACTCTTGTCTCTGGTGAATTCTCTCCCCATCCCTCGCCCCCACACCTCTGGCCTACACGTCAGTTCTATGTAAAAATAATTAAATATGAAAAAATACAAATCAAGCATAACGCTGTCAGTAAAATATTAATTATATTTAATTTTTGAGATAAAAATACTTGTACCACTGATAAATAAAACCACATTCTTTTATATTAGATTAATCCTTAATTTATACTTTATATGTTTATTATATACATAATATATTAGTTATTAAAAAATAAGCATAATGAAGAATTCTTCTCAAAATGATTTACTGAGAGGCCATGGTTATAGTGATTAAGGGTCTTCGTTTTGGAATCAGAATATTGGAGTTTGAACTTTAGATCAATTGCTCACTAATTATGTGGTCTTAGACAATAGCTTGACTTCTCTAAACCTCAGCTGGACTGTCAAATAGTGTATTAACAGTATGTTCATTATGAGCATTGCAAAGACTAAATAAAATAATACATGAAATTGTTGCTCTGTCCTTGGCACATGGTAAGTACAGCAAAACATTAGGTGTTGTCTTCATTGCCATCGTCACTGTTAGTGTCGTCATATACAGCTAGCTGTCTGGTCACTACCACTGTGTTATGCTCTAAGTAATAAAATTCAAGTACCCTTCAGTGTGACTTTGAGGGCATCTCACAGTTGTACAAGAAATTCCATAACTTATTAAAGGCATGGCTGCCCATTAGGTCAGTTGTCCCTCAAGGCTCGCTTGAATGACATGGTATATACCACCCGCAGTTAACCCTGTAATAACTGAGGGGCAAAGTATATATACCTTTCCCCTCTAGTGATCTCCCTTAATGTGTTTACAAAGTGCACAAATGAAATATAAGAGGTCCGTGGAAGAAATCAGACAGGGCAGAGAGCCAGCCCTTTGTTCCTGTATCCTCTTCAGCTTCTTCAGTTCTGTTTGTGTGGCTAGTCATACAGTTTCTATTTCGCTACGTTTCCTTAGATGAGAACACACTGAGTTAAGTGGAAATTGAGATTAGCATGCACTTTATTGTTGGGACACTGAGGAAGTTGGTGACTCATAGAAAATGACTCACTACTCAATGTCCACTTAAATAAGATTCATGCCTTCAACCCATGTGTTTTAAAGATCTATCAGAATGACCTGGGAGATCCACACAGCTGCATTCTAAATCTCTGCAAAAACTGCCTGTATACTTTTAGCCTCTGTTCTAGCTTTTGATTCAATAACGACATAATTTGTTGCTAAAGAGACTTTCCTGAACAGGGTCTCTCCTAAATAATGAAGTTATTATTGTGCTTTCAATCAGACAGCTTGCTATTTAAATAATCTGTTGCCTTGCTCCTCTCTGGTTGCTCAACCAGAGAGCTAATAAATACAGGCAAAATCTCGTCTTATGAAGGAAAGCGAAATTTTACTCAGATTTTTTTTCAAGAAGACTTGAAAAATAAAATCGACGCTCTGAACTTCGTATTTGTAAAATTAGTGGCTTAAGGTATTTTTTACGACCTTAAATAGGACTGCAAAGTAGAGAGTTTAGGTTCTCCTACTGATCTGGTGACATATTTAATCCTGGTGAGTTAGCAGGATCAGAAAAAAATGTTTTCACTGATATCTGCTGAGGGCAGGGACTGGATTCTGAATGGTTACTTTTATTATGCAGATTGCTGCAGTTACATGATTAAAAGCAGAGGTCTGGGCTTCCAGTAGAACTAGTTTCTGGTTATAGCACTATAGTTCCCAGCTATGTGATTTGAGGTAAATTAATGCATTCTCTCACCTTGGGGAATAACAGCACCTAGATTTTTGGTCATTGTGAAAATTAAATATGAATAAATGCATACTGGTTTGCTAAAAGTAAACACTCATTTATGCAAGCATTCATTTTATTATTGTGATGATTATTATTATCAACCAGTATTATTTGCATAGCTATCATGAAGTAGTCTGACACTTTGAAGTGGGAAAAGAGATGTTTTGGTTCAAGTTCCAGGTCCAACATTTTTCTGGATCTCTGACATGCCAGAAGCATTCGCTATTGAACTCCATTATTTTATATTCTTGTTCTTGTTTTTCACAATAAAGCACTTCTCCTCCCAGGTAGTGTTACAATAGTTCCCCAACACCAAATCACTAATAATATCCCACTATAGGACTTTGTGTTCAAACTCCTTTTTTTCTCCTCTTCACCTCTCCCTGTCCCACCTCCCCCTTTCCTGTATGCTTCAGATCTTAGGTCAGTTTTCAAAGGTTGGTTTTAAAGTTTTCCTCTGGTCTTTGTTTTGTTTCTCTATAGTCGATATATAAGTGAAAACATCTGTTATTTATGTTTCTCCTTTTGGCTTGTTTGACTTAGGATTATCTCTTCCAGTTCCATCCATGCTGCCAATTATGGCATGAGTTTATAATTTATTTATTTAGTCAGTTAGTTGGTTGGGTATTTTTACAATGTCTGAGTCTTGTTTTCTCCAAGTGGAGAATGGGCTCAATAAATTCTGCTCAAGATTTTCCCAAGTGGTAAGTTGGGCAAAATCTAACACACTAATCTCTTAGAATTTACAAGTGGATGTGAAGTCCATAAAATAGAACCAAACATAAAATTGTACATAAATTCAATTCTCAGTTAAAGTTCTAGTATCAACGGTCACCTCTCACTCACTAGCTATATATCTTTAGTTGACTTGGTGATAAAACCTTTACATGTCCTATTTCAGGGATTCTTGCTGAAACCCTGAGAAGGAAGCACTCTTTGCAGTGAGGAAACCAGCACTTTGGGAGACTGAATAATTCACCTAAAGTCACGGAGCCAAGAAGGTAGACTTCCACCAAGCAAAAAGTGAGTGTTTCTAATAACACTCTTATTTCCCCCCTAAAGGGAAGAGGAATATGTGAGTCCAACCAGGAGATGCACTAAAAAGTACTTTACTGGAGATGGCACAACTGTGATCGTTTTCTTTGTTTTTCATAAATTCAATAGTATTTTGCTCAGGGTGATCTGCCCTGTATGTTGTACTCTTTGAGTGGGAGGAGACATAAAGTGACAGCAAGAAAATTTTATAAATATGCCTAGAGGTAGAAAAGAGCAGAAACCAGTTGCATACTGACTGTGTTCCAGAGATATGCAACAAAGAAGCCACATGAGAAGACAAAGGGATTAGATTAGAGATTTTCAGGAATTTTATGTTCTTCCGGATAAACCTATAAAAATGTCTCCATGCAGTGAGAATGGGTGTGCAGTGAGAATAACAACAAAGTCAAGGAAAGAAATAATTGTAATTAACGTTTATCAGACATCATTATATGTCAGGATGTGGGATACTTAACAAATATTTTTTGAGAGCCTACTATGTGTGAATATTTTTCTGGGGTCCGCTGACAAGAGTCTTGCATTAAACAGCAATTTTCTATATCAGCAGGAAGTTATCATCTATATGTTTTCTATTGGATATATGAGTATAAGCCTCTTGGATGAGTAATTGAAACTTTGCATCAAAAGTCTTAAGATCCTTTAAAACATTTCCACTTTTAGAAATATATCCTAAAGAAAAGTTATGTTAATTTTTCTACAATGATGTTTATCCTCACATTGTTTGTAACAAATAAAAAGAAGTAACAATATAAATGTTGAATAATTGTGAGTCATATAGATAAATTTTGATATTACTTTCCAATGGAACATTAGTTTAGCCACTAGAAATGATTTAGAATCTTATAAAATGATTTGAGAAGATGTTCATGAGACTGTAAAAGTGTGTGACATATTTTTATAAATGAAATGAAAAATAAAGAGCCTACATAATTACCAAATTTATAGCAGCTTCTCTGAATAAGTGTGCTATAGATTATATAAGTTTCGTTTTTTCTTATTTGTATTTTCTAAATTACTATAATGAATTGGTACCACTTGTAAAAAAGAAATTGCCTCATAAGTGTTATAGCTTTATTTGTTTCCATTCCAGGCTATTTGTTTCTGAACCTAATGTCTTTATGTATATGTTTGACAGAGTGCAAAGAAATGGAATTAAAGAAAAAAATGTTACATTTCAATGTTCACTGAGTCAGTGGGGGGGAGAAAACTAGATTCCTATTAGTTCACCAAATATTATCAGCTATAACCAGCACTGACTGCAAATGGCGTCTCTTTGAGCCTTTGTTTACCCTATGTAAAATGAGAGGATTGGACAAAATCAATTTTTAAGGATATCATCAATGATCAAAAATGACTTTCCTTACTCTGCTGACAATGACCATGGCCTCTAGACCCCGAAAACATGTAGAAATGCAGCCTTTGACAAAGCCACATGTGGAACAAAGTCATAGCTGTTATTAACAAGAACCAGAGAGTGCTGGTTTTGCAGATGCGACCTCATATGTTTTCCGAGTCTAATTAGAACATTTTCAATAAAGTTCTGGTGTTTTTGGAGCCATGACAATCCTGTAGCATGTTATTTTAAAAGCAGTGCTTTTTTTTTCTTAAGCACATTTATTGTGACTTCTGTGTAAAAAAATAAAAATACATTTTTCAGTATTCTTTGTATAATATTACATTCCCCACCAAAGGTTTGGTTATCCTATGTGTGGATAGGATAAGTGAGAGATAATGGAGACATCATTGAGGTGCAAAATTTCAGGCCAATAAAATAAGATATGAATATATTTGGGATTCTTAAATTATTTTTCCTTGTTAACTGAAATATTCTACAGCAGTGAAGTCCAATAGGACTTTTGTGATGATGGAAGTTCACTATATGTACTTATCCAACATGGTAGACAATAATGATATTCGCTACTTAGCTTTAAAATATGTGATTAATGTAAAGCAAAAACTGAATTTTATTTACTTTTAATTGTTTTAAATCTAAAAACCTCCATGCGGTCAGTGGCTACCACAGAGCACAGCTCACATTAGAGCCTTGAGTGTAAAGTGTGGTTCACAGAGCAGCAACATCAGTATTACCAGGGAGCTCGTTAGAAATGCAGAATTGATTTCTCTACCTGGTGCCGATTGAACGGGGATCTGCATTTTTAACAAGCTCCCCAAGTAATTCAGATGCAAACTAACTTATGAGAAGTACCACTCTAGAGACCAGTGATTAGCTTTCCATTTCATTCCATCAGTCCATCAAGCAACCAACCGATTGTTCAGTCAATCAGCAGATACCAGTATCTGTCCATGGCTTCAGGCGCAGCACAATGCACAGCAGGGAGAAAAGAGAAGGTATCACCCTGGGCACAAAGCAGTATGCCTGGCAGATTAGAGCATGAGCTTGGATCAAACTGTTCTGGCAACATCCTTTTCTAAATGTGTTATCTTGAGTAAGTCAATTTACTTTGCTGTTTTCCCAATCTATCAAACAATTTGTAAAGACTAAATTAAGATAATGCACATTTAGAGCTTAGCACATGATGAGAAAATAGCAGTGCCCAACAAAAGGTCACTGTTACTGTTGTTTTAGTTTTCAAGGTTCTGACAATGCACTTGCAGAAGGTTTACAGTCTAAAACCACTTGTTCAGACAGATCTTTGTAGTGGATGAGAGTGTAAACTATGGGCCATGGTGAAAAGATGCTGACTCTCACGAAGCGTCATTCTCAGGGAATTCCACTCTCAACAAATTCAGCATGTAGAAAGAGATCAATTCTCTGTACATGGGTGCACTTTTCATTAAACAAGTTGTCCTCAGGTAATCAATTCATGTGACTAATTAGTGCATTGTTTAACTTTTAAAGGTCATGTCCTCTGCAAGAGTTCCTTGGTAAGCTCTCTAATTAAAATTCACATAATAATTCATTCATTTAACAAATATTTATGGACAATAAAGTTTTGGGAAGCAGCATAGCAGAGAAATTTACAGCATGGATTCTGGAGCCCAACTCTGTTGATTGAAAGCCCAGTTTTGTCACCTACAAGCAAATTTTTCCTCTGACTTAGTCTGTGCATCTATAAAATAGAATAACAACTGCCACATTACAGGACTGTGTAAAGATTAAATGGGTTGATACATTTAAAGTAACCAGTAGAATGTCAGATACTCGGCAGCTCAGTAAATATGAGCTAAAAAAACACTCAAGGTGAATAAAATAAAAACATAAGTTCACCTTGATAAAAAAAATCAGTGACCAGGCAAGTGACTCCAAACAAACAACAACAGGAAAAAAAAACCCACAACCAAACAACCAACCACAAAAACCTGCCAGAAGATAATCAGTCTAAGTTAACATGTTTGCAAGAACTTGCCTTCACAAATTATTTCAGTACCTACTTTGCTTAGCTTTCTAGCCAAATGTTGCAAAAATTTGTGAATGGCAACAGCATTTACCATGCTTGTGAAACACAAAAACCATTCAATGTGGTATAGAATAAGACATAACTATTTGATTCCTTACAAGTATATGTGTCGCAGCCTAGATGCCCCAAATTGTTTTGACAAGGTCACTTTATGGGTGGAGAGCCTTCAAGGAAGTGTTCCCATATAAGTCAGGATATGATATTTCTTCTCACAAATAATTTAAGTATAATTTCAGGTGAGAACAATAATTAAGTTTCTCCACCATGCCTGCATGCACTAGCCTTTCTCATTAGATCCTGGCAGCAAGATGTCCTTCTGACAGTGAAGTGTCCTTGCCTGGTCAAGGGTTAATGTTTTGAAACAAAGAACATTTAATCCCTTCCCCTATTTCCCTTCCTTGCCTTGAAAAATCAGCATATAGTTCCTTAGAGATTAGCATAAATATGTTTCTTTTATTAAGGTCTTAGTTTCAGACAATAGGTACTAAGACAGTAGCCTCCACCCTAGGCCTAGGGCAAAGGTTGAAGATTATGTCCTGTACCTTGTTGGAATTTACATCACAACAAGACATTTTCCAGAGTTCCTTGATTCTCCTCAAAGTATGTAATTGATTATGCATCTGAATATCTGTAATCACCCTGCCATTGTCAGTAGTTAATTCTTCTTATGCTTTAAAAACCCTGTTCTCAAAAAATAAAGTGGATTAGCCTGATCACACTCTCTTGGTGTGTGCTGTCTCTCACTCCCCACCCCTTTTCCCCCAGGCAACTCGCAGCTGGCCCTTTCTCCACCAACCCCCCCCAACCCAACCTCGGTTGAACCCACCTGGCCTCCGACATATATGGGTTGGTTACTTTCTACACTGTTGCTAAAGGTGAAAAAGAGCTATCTATATGCAGCAAGGTGCTTTATAGATTCTCTGTAGCTGAGCTTTCTCAGAAAGATTCCAACACAGACTTGAATTACACAGAGTAAGTTTCAGTGGTGCTGCTGATCAAATTTATCCATGAACTGAAATTGAAATTATGGAAGAGGTTGGAGATTCAAATTCAACATTTGAAGCAATATATGCAGCAGACCATCCCATTAAGTATTCTTTCTCATTTGCCAGCATCACTGTTAACCCCAAACAGGGACCTTTTGACACAAACCATTGCTAGAAAATGACTGCACCAAATTAACTGGGGTGCTTTCCCTTGACTCATCTGACCTCAGCTGCAGAAAACTTAGTTATCTCACATTGATTAGAGATGGGCTTATTTTCTGAGGGCAGTTAATCTGGTTTTTAGAGAATTTCAGTAGGTATGTTTATGGATTTTCAGTTCAGAGAAAATTAAAAATAACTGAAATCATTCTGAGCAAAAGGGGTGTGTGTGTGTGTGTGTGTGTGTGTGTGTGTGTGTGTGTGTGTGTGTGTGTTTGGTGTGTTTGATGATGTTGAAGGAGAGACTTCCCCCAAGGTGGTTAGAGCAGGCCTTCAGAAGCCATGTCACTTGAGCATGTGGATTACTATAAGACGAAGACATGAGAAATTTTTACCACACTTTACTTGGTAGAATGAAAATCGGGAATATTACCCAGAATTAGGGTTTTTGCCAGAAATAACTATTCTATTAGAGAAAACTACCTAGCAGGCTAAACATCTAGTTACACATATACTTCATTTTATGAGTCCCCCTCCTCTCTTTTTGAAGCTCCAGCCCCTATACCATTCCTTAGCTCAGGGTATACATGCATATATACATACTATGCCCATTTTTACTCACTGGTCTTGGAATCCACATCTATGCACATTTCTGGTATGCAGAAAATTATTTTTTTTTCTCCTAAAAATCTCTCTGATGTTAATTTAATTACTCAATAACCCATGAAGAATACAAAGGTCTGGGGGAAATTTTCCTTCTTCCCCAACAATCTCATTCCTCAGAACCATTATTATAAATTCTAGATAACATTGTGGAAAAGACATTGAAGAGCAAGAGCTCCACTTAAGATCTAATTTATTTTTATAGACTTCTTGGAACTTCTTGGGTAACCCTAGAGACCAGAAATCTGGGCAAGAACTGCACAGTGTCTTGAATTTTCAACTTCCTCTTAGTTCCTCTTAAGACCACACAAACAAAATCTGCTAAATGAAGAGTGAATATAAATGGACAAATTTCCAGCTCAGAGGAAAACAATAATTTATTTTTGGGCATTTACTATTCTATTTTACTTTAATACAGTACCATTATTTTAAATCCTTGTTAATCTTTTGACAGCATAGGATTTCTCCCTTCAGGTATGGACATTGCAGCTCTCCCATTACCAAGGCACCCATAATCCTCCACCATAGTTCTCCACCATAATCCATTGTGCTCCCCCATCCTCTTTTACCTCTTCGCCATCTCCCTCCTCCTCCCTGCCTGACTGCCTCAGATCCATAGTCAACCTTCAGAGGTTTGTTTTCAAGTTTATCATTGTCTGACCCTTTGTTCGGTTTCTCTCTAGTCCACATATAAGTGAAACCATCCAGTATTTGTCTTTCTCCTCCTGGCTTATTTCACTTAGCATAATCCTTTCTAGCTCCATCCATGTTGAAAACTCCAATTTAAATAAAAAGTACAATAGAGAGATAATTAAGAGCTTGGACTCTGAAATCAGTGTGGGTTCATATTGGAGCACTGCCACTGACCAACTAGGAAACCTTGACAAGTTACATAAAGAGCAGGAGGTAGTATCTGAATTTAGGGAACCTCACTCCAGAGCCTATCTGTTAGCCATTCTGCTGAGTTACTTGGTACAGTCACTGGTAGAAGTAATGATAGTTATTATTATTGCTATTGTATTTGTACTGGACAGTAATGAAAAAAAACAGAGCAGAAACCATTGAAAATGTTACTTATTCTATCACCTGTCCCTCCCTAAGGAGGGGAAGGCCCTGCTGATACATATTTGTGTACCAGAAAATCTGTGGTTCTTGTTTATGAAGCAAGGGCAAAGTGGTATGGAATGCAAGGACTCTTCCTTGTAAATATCCTGGTCTCAGTAGTTTAAGAATTTTCCAAAATCAATTTTCTTCCTTCTCCTCTTACACATTGATTCATGAAATGTGGATACTGGTAATTAGCTTGTGGCATGTTCTCCCTCAGATCTTTGTTTCCTTTCCAGAGTCATGGGCTTTCAGGGGTCCCTTTTCTATAGGCTTCTGAGTCTTCTGAGTTACCCACAAATCACCTTTGTTTTTGCTGACTATCTTTCCTCTGACGTCAGGTCTCTAATTCCCCAACATGACTTCTTATAATAATAGAATTACCTTCCTCAAACACTTAAACTTTGTCCCATCTCAGGGTCTTTGCACACAACTTGAATACTATCCCACCAGCTCTTGGCAAGATTAGCTCCCCCTTTTATCCTTTAGATGTCATCTCTAAAATCTGCTCAAAAAAGACTGCTCTGACCTTCCAGTCTTTCTATGGACGCTCCTCCCACCCTTTCATCACCTTCACCTTGCTTATTTCTTCATAGCACTTACCATTACTGGGGTGAAAGAGGTACTATTATAGGCATATGCCCTAAATATAAGTCCATAAATGATCATATCATCCTTATTTACCTGTTTATACTGCACTCCTACATTAGCACATGGATGCTCAATAGGCAATGAATCAAAGAATAGATAAATTTGCCCATTGGTGGCATTCTGCCTCTCTAGATTTGCATATTTAAGGCCTTTCCTGCTTCATTGACTGTCCATCTCAGGTTCTTCATCATGGGCCCTAATTTATTCAATAAGTGTTTATTGAGTCCACAAAATGCCTGACATTGGGCACAAAGATTAATAAAACACATCTGACCTTTGTGGAAATTTTAGTCTATTGGGTGAAGCAGATGTTGATAGATGATTTCAATTGAAGATTTTGTCTACCATTGGTACCATGGAGCACAGAAAAGGAGCTCTTAGCCAAACCTGTGCAGTGGGGAAGATGTCTTGCCGGACATGATAAAGGAGCTGATTTTTGAAGAATGAGTGGCATAAAATCAAATAGAGAAGTTAGGATGGGTGTTCCAGGTAGACAGGTAAGTGGTCAAATATTAGATGGTCAAGTGCGAGGAGAGAATGGCATGGGTCGGATATAGATGGTCACAAATCACATGCTAAAATCTTAAACTTGATCCTATAAACAACAGGGATACTGAAGGTTTTACTCAGAAGATTGAAGTCACCAGGAGAGTATTAAATTCTCTGGATTTTTAAGAAACAACCTCAAAGCTTTCTTTCCTTGAGCTCTTGAAGGGCAGCAATTTGAACTTGGTCAAGTTAAGAGAGTGATGAAGTCCATGAAGAAATTACATGACAAGACAAATCTATGTTAAAGACACTAATTTTTTTCTGCAGAAGGTCAATAGCAGAAGAATCTAGGCTCCAGTATAATTGAAACTCTTCTTTTTTTAAAAAATGCTGGCATCATTTGCTTAAACTAAAAGATAATTTCATGCTGATTGGAAACCATTTCTGATTCAACTTAAATGACCTGCATTAATATTTTATATTTACTCAGGATCAGCATATTTGAGAATAAGGTAGACTACTTAATAAACTTGCATGCTTCAGTGTTTCAGAGAAAATAAAAGTTGAATAAATGTAGAGAATGTTGGAGCAAAAAAGATACGTGACAATATTTATTTGGATAAATAAACCGTTGCTATGTAAAGACTAGTTTCCATTAATGCAGTATTTAGCAATTGCCTACTAATTAAATTAATCCAAGTATTTCTAAGCTTAATACATCATTCTGCTTAAAACTGTAAGCATACTTATTTATAGTTCTACCAGTTGCATATTTTTTTTCATTTATTCTAAGAGAAAAAGAGAAGATGAGGATGAGAAACAGTATAGGGTAAATTAATAATGTACAGTTTATCTGTATTTCCCAACTCAAGTTTTCTTCCCAGAAAATCAAAGACTGAGGTGCTGATTTTTTCTGTAGGCAGTGTCTAGGAAATGGCCCTTTAACTTCCCCCCCTTTATTCAATTATACTTTTTCATTTGTTCCTTCTTACACAGTGTCCTCATGAGCTATGTTCCATGCTATATTTGTTATTGTGGGGAAAGAAAAATAACTTTTCCTGTACTCTTCTATGTTCTTAACTGAGACATACCCTGTAATCAGAGACAGATTAACAGAAGAAAATCAAACAAAAGTTGAATAATATGTTTGCCTCTTGTATACATGGAAGATACCCAGGAAACTAGCACTCTAAAATGACCCAACCCACTACCTTAAATGCCATCTTCATCTAAAGAGAAAAAAAGATGCTGAGGGACAACCCATCTTGGGTTATTATCAGGTAGAGCACAGAAAATGAGGATGTGGTTGTTATGCAGCTTAAGTCATTGCCTTCTTCATGGAGAAGAATTTAGAGATTTAGTCATCCTTCACTTCCTGGTACAGAAAGGGGGACACCTAAATATAAATATCTCTTACAAAAGGGTAGCTTCTACTTGATGTTCCTATGTCCAATATTTTTAAAAAAGAAGCAACTCAAAATAACCCTTAGGACAAAAAAGCAATATTTTTAAAGAAAACAACCAGCTGAAAGCAAACCTTAAGTCAAAGAGGGAAAGAGATTGACAAATTCTCCTGTCCTTCCATATCCTAATGGATAGGGATCAAGTTGTTGACTTCTAGATGACAGCTTAACAACCAAACCTTTGCATGTAGTAGATGCTCAAACAACATTTAGTGACTAATGAATGAATTAATCAGCTCTCATTCCACTTTGCTTCCTGTCTTGTATGGAAGAGACATATTGCCATGAAGGCAATTTAAAAGGTTTTTTGAAAGTTGGTTATAACAAAAGAATCTTTTGGGATTGCAAAACGCACATATGTGTTTTTAAAACACAATCATGACGAATACAAGCAAAACTTAATATTTAACATTCATTCATTCATTCAACAGATACTTAGTATCTACTGTACTTCTGGCACTATTTGAATTATGAATACTAAAGTTGGCAAGAAAGATAAGGGAGGTAGACAACATACAAGCAGTGTTCAATAAATGAAACATTTCATATTGAGACAAGTGCAATGAAGGACATAAATAGGGATATCAAATTTCTACTCATTATTCAAAGTTCAGTCCAAGTGTTATCCATGTGAGGCTCCTTCAGTATCTCAGGCATGTATTAGCTGCTTTTCCCTCTCTTTTCCCCTTAAACTTTCTACATAGCTCCTTTATAGAATGTATGACTTTGTATTCTAATTAGTGGCTTGCTTCTCAATTTACACAAGACTAGGAACAAAGATTTCATACAAAGCAGGTATTTTCTACATAATTTGTTGAATGAATGACCTCCCCTAACTCAAAGTTTCAGAATCTCCCAGGTATGAGTGGAGAATCCATTGCCATGAATCTCTCTAAACATTGGAAGATATTCTGGCATTACACTCATCAGCCACTGCTGGTGTTATCCTATAGAACTGCTTATCCAAGTTCTGACAGCTTGTTATTCTCCAGCATCCTGTTGTGATGGTCCATTTCTGGACAGTCCATGTGGATCTTTTTCTAAATTCCCCACACTCTCCAGGGGAAGAACAGCACTCACAGATAAAACTTGGAAACCAACAAAACTTTATCTGAGCGCTTTGAGGGGCTGTGCACTTCCTAATTAGAAGCTTAAAGAATCAAATGTTTTTTGTGTTAACTCTGGACTCTGGCTTTTGTAACTGAGTGTTCACCTTTCCATCATTGGTCAAATCACCTGGTGGGGAGGTGCCCCAAGTCTGGAGACAGACTTCCTACTGTCAAGTCACATCACCTACTAAATACACTTATAAAACACTCTCCTTTGACATCTTGGTGAGAAAAAAGATTATACCTGTACAGATCCAAACTAAATTCTGTTTTATTTCAGGTGTGAATATATATTTTTATAAAGCAGCAAGATAATGTCAGGATTAAGGGTAGATTGTGTAGTCAAAAACCTACATTCAAACCTTTGCTTTACTACTATGTGTGTGCGTAACCCTGGGAAATTTGTTAAACTTGAGTCTCTACTACATTTATGTTTAAATGTAGATAATACTGTGTACTTCTAAGGGTGTAATGAGAGGTGAATGCGATTATGTCTATAAAAGGTTTGGTTTAATATCCTGGATATGGGAGCTCAATACTAGCTACTATCATCATTGTTGGGAAGCAGTTCTCCATGGTGTTTCTATCTTGGGACAGCTTTGGTTCTTGACTAACCTTTCAAGCATGTTTATATGTCAAACAGTTTTGAAAGCTAGAGATTGGGTTGCTCTGCAGGGCGAGAGAAGACTTTTTTTTTCTGACTATTTGTTTCTTGTCCTGTAGGACAAAGACTCGGCAGTTTGCTAGCAGCACCTTATAAGATTGGAGTTTCCTAAACCTGAGGTCCTACAGTTATCACACTGACCCAATCAATATATACAATCAGTATATACAATATCTATCTAGGTGCTCCCCTGACATCCCCATGGAACTTGGGAAATATGGGAAACCAGTGTAAACAGGGCGCACACACCCTGCTATGCCATGAGCAGGGAAGTCCTTTGTGGCTGACACAGGATTTTTGGATCATCTGCCAAGCTCTATGGCTCTCCAGCAAGTTGCCTTGTTAGCTTGCAAGTAGAGTAAAATCTCTATTTCTTTATAGTCCTTGATCATCATCCCCATTTTGAATGAAGTAATTATTGAAAACAGATATGAAGGTCTTTATACCAAGTGAAATGCCTTGTATAATTCAGGGTTACTATTTCCTTTGAAAGAGCAAGTTTTGACTTTACTATAGTAACTATGACTAATTTACTATATTCTCATTCAAAATGATACAGAAAAATGAAAAATAAATTAATTGGGAAGGTATTTTTTAAATGCCAGTTAATTTGCAGTGTTTTTACTGGTTTATGCGTTAACCTGACTGAATAAAAAATTAGTTACCTTACAAATTGAATATGTATGTTTTCCTCATTAATATAAACAGATTCATTTGTTTCAGCTTGTTTTCAAGGCACAGAGTTCAAAACAAAGTCATTTG
The DNA here is from genome assembly GCA_004024925.1 of Scalopus aquaticus. NCBI lineage: Eukaryota > Metazoa > Chordata > Mammalia > Eulipotyphla > Talpidae > Scalopus > Scalopus aquaticus. The sequence goes on along the minus strand of PVIJ01003985.1, from coordinate 99,814 downwards.
TGCAATTTGGAGTATATATTGCACTGCTATAATCTTGAGGAATGTATTCTTGGTATCCTTTTTATCTGTGTCATTTTAGTTAAGTGATCTGGAATAAACCAGAACAACAACAAAAATCCCAGAAAACTTATTTACAACACACTCTTTCTAGATGTCTTAGTAATAAAATAATTTTACACCTAAGGTCCCCAGTTTATTTTTCCATCTTTCTGATTTTGTACAAAGCCCCTTTTTCTCATGTCAGGGGAACACACAGCCTAATTATATTTTTAAGGACAGGATCAGACGAGTCAAAGAGACCTATGTTCAAGTCTGTGGTTTATCAGATCACAGCCCTGTAAAGCCCAATTTCCTCACCTGTAAAATGGGCATTATAGCACAAACCAAAAGACTTACTGACTGGTTTAATTGGAGATACTGCTTCATGATCATTACTTAAATGTGCACCTTTAAAAGAAAAAAAAAAAAAGAGGGCCTCCCTGGTGGCACAACGGGTTAAGTGTCAGCCTATGAAGCTATCAGCAGCCACTGAAGCACAAGTTTGATCTCTGGCCAGGGAGCTTCCCACATGGCGCAGCAGACCTCTCCTGTCTTGCCCACTGCTCCCCTCAGCAGTGTATTTCAGTCATTCTGCCTCTTCTGCTCCCTACTCTGGTGAATCCTCTCACCCTCTCCCACCCCACACTCCTGACCTACACATCAGCTTGTATGAATAAACAAATATTTTTTAAAATAATACAAAAAAAAAAAGAATAAATGACCTATGCAGTCACTGCCACTGAGGTAGGCTGGATTAAAGACATTCCTGTCAACAACTGCGTTTTGGCTTTATGACTCTGGCTTACTCTGGAAGATTAAACAAGAAATAAATGCATAGGATTTATATTCATTTGCCCCGGGGTTGATGTTAAAAATACTCTCTCCTACATGGCTCATTAAGGCCTTGACACAGACCTGCGTAAAACATTTCTTTCATGCTTAATTTGCTAGATAATCTTGTCTTGTCCAAGGAATTTCTTTATTTTACTTCATTAACACCATCAATCATGTCACTTCTCTGTTTTGCTATGGACACCAAGAAACTCTAAATGAAATCTGTGATGTGATGTTCAAAATCTGGCAGTTCCATGTAACATATTAATCATAATAATGATAGTTACTATTTATTTAGCACCAACAATGTGCTGGATGTTTTTCATTGATCATCATTTACTCCTCACACTAATGCAATGAAGTAGGTGTCATTATCCCTTTTTACAGTTAAGAAAACAAGATGAGTGAAGCAATTTCTTCAGGGTAACATCAAAGCTCAGTTTAAGCTGAGATTTGAATCCAGGTAGCTCTGGCCTCAACATTCATGTTCTTTACACCATGTCATATTTTCGTTTTGATCATCTATCCTGCCTAGGTTTTCCTGGATCCCAATTTTTCTCTCTTTATACTTATTTGTTTTGTTGGACACAATCCTGTAGGCATCACTCCCTATCTCACTTTGCTTAACATGTTATTTTATGGATTCTATCCAATGAAGCTTTCATGAAGACAAAGTCTTAGACTGGCAAATTTGCCTTCCAAAGCTGAGCTTAATAGCAAGAGTCTATATTCAGTGTCAGCAAACAACATATATCAGTGAAAATTAAACATGATTAAACCACAGGGTAGAAAGTTTGATTATAACCTAAATTTTCATTATAATTTACATAGTATTATGCAGTGTGGACAGTGTCCAGTGATGCTAAATTAAGACACATGTGCACATATATGCACATGTACAAACCTACATGTCTGTAACATACACTCCTGGGTCTTGAGATTAAGTCAGCATATCTCTGGGTCTTTGCACACACTATACTATTTGCTTACAGTGTTTCACACCTTTTTTTTCAACCTAACTTATTTCTACTTATTGTTCATATCCCTGAATAGTCCATGCACTCATTGAACACTTTCTACTGCCCCTGTGTAAGACTAGGTAAGGTCTTCCTGGTGCCCCCAGTAGGTACCACATTATCTTCCCTTTCAAAGTAGTGGTCACAGCTGTCATTTGGCCTCTATTTGTGTAATCTGATTACTCTCTTCTTTCCTATGCCTTAAACTCCAAGAGGACAGAGAAGGTGTTGGTTAGACATCCAACATATTTTCATCGAATGAGTCAGTAAATCTTTGGCTGGTGTACTTTGATGTTGGTAGAGTTGAGGTGTGGGGGATTGAAATGAAAAGGGCCCCAAAAATTCCCCTTGACATCCCAGATGTTGAATGAATTGAATGACTAAAATACTTACAGACACTTGTTAAGAGACACACTGTCAGGCACCGTCAACACTTTTCAAATCTGAAATCTGAAGCTAGCTCATGATGGTGTGTCACTTTTCACAAGTCGGTCACAGCTCTCCTTCTCTTTCTTACTGTTGTCTGGTCCAGTGATGGTCCAGGGGCAGGAGGCACTCTTCTGTGTACCCAGACTCGGTTATCACGAGCCACGCCTCAGACACTGCTAAGAGGCGCTAGTTCTGACCTGGTGGCACCGCTGAGAGGGCTTTTGAAATGAGCATGAAGAACCCTTAGGAATGAAGAGGACTGCGAAGTAGAAAACACTTGCCTCCGGTGACCTGGCTCCTTTTGCCTTACCACCTCTCTCCTACCTTCGTGATCTGTGTGAGGATTCAGGAGCTGAGTCACGTGACTCCACATCACTGCTGTTGCTGGGTGATTTATGAATGGGTAGTCCCATGGGTGTCCTGTACCCACCAGCTGGGGAGGAGGGAGCTATTGCTGAGATGGTTGAGTTTACAAGAACCATGTTTTAAAGCAAACACATAGAAAGCTTAAAAAGCAGTCATCAGTGCAGTCATTACTGGGTGATTGGATGGGTGGGTATTTCTTCTTTTTCTTTTTTTCTTTCTATAGAACATGGATTCTCAACCAGGGGTGATTTTATCTCCTGCTGCTAGGAGACATCTGATAATGTCTGGACATGGTTTTGATGGTCACAACTGGGGAAGAAGGGGAGTTTGTTACTGGCATCTAGTGGGCAGAGGGCACAGAGGGCAGTGTTGCTACTAAACATCCTATAGTCACACTAATCCCTGCACCACATGTCAGCAGTAGAGGTTAAGAATCCCTTGTGTAGTTTTGTGTCCTTGGTTTTCTTAACTATCTGTAAAAGTGAGTATAACCATAGTTCATATCATAAGAGGGATGAAAGTACTAAATGAGATAGTATCTTTAATGTGTCCATGGTCCACAGAAAATGCACACTAAATAGTAACAAACATTAAGTCACTGCACAGCTTAAAATAATTCTACTTTCCCATGCCTTTCAAAATAACTTTAAACTCCTCACTGACCTCACTTGTTCTCCCGCTGATCTTGTCCCACACCCTCTCACCAGTGAAGCCTTAGCTGCCAGTGTTTATTCCCTGAACACATCCAGCTCTTTCCTGCCTGGGGCCTTTGACATGTAAGTCCTTTTCCTACGGTGCCCCTTCCTTCCTTGGAAAATCCCATTTCTTCCTTCTTGCCTTGCACCTCCTCTAAGAGATCTTTCTTGGCCAGGTTGCCTAAGTAGGACTTTGGATTTATCTGTTTATTTTTTTGTAATGGCTCCTGCTCCTTTCACAATGCTGGTCACAATCCATACTTATTTGTTTGCTTAATGATTCACATCCCCAGTCCTCAGCAAACTGTATACTTCATGAGGATAGGGGACATCTTGCTTGTTCTGCCTGAGCCAAGAACATGAATAAACACTTAATGAGTGAACGGGTGAATGAAAGAATTGGAGAGCTGGAGGACTACTCATCCCTTGAGGTTGGAGGAAATGAAACAATTATTGAAGACTCACAGCCATCTTGAGGTCAAGGACATTCTGCTTTAATAACCTCATCTTTTTCAAGAGAAAACTCACCTGTTGTCAAGGGCAACAATTCTGGGTAGAATAGAACTGAACTGGGGGCTAGAGAAAAGTAATAGCAAAAAATACAAACTATGTCTAAAAGCAATATTTTTAAAAATTAATTAATTCCACTGACATATTTCAGATTCATTAGTTTTAGAAGTATGTAGTTTTCATTTCCTGTAGGGAAGCTCCTGACCAGAAATTACAGCTACAGAAACAATATATTCCAATATATTCACTCCCTGGTGACATGAAAAGCCCCCAGAAATTATTCTGCATTATTGTTACCTTAAAAATCAATTTCATGTATTTCATGTAATTCATGTATTTCATGTATAAGTGCTTTAATGCTGGGTAGTTGTAATTCAGATTACAAACATCACAGTGAATTCTGTTTCTTGCTTTTTTACTCATTAATTTAGAATGATGGAGGAACAAAGTCCCAGATTTTTGAAGTGCGCTATACCTAATATTGACTCCTCCATCTTCCTTTGGGAGGGAGAAGACAATGTTCCCAAATTTGCTGAGAGTGAATAAGGTGGAAGTAATCACGGGTCTTAAGAATTAATATTATGTAATATAGAAGTGCAAGGATGCAGATGCAGAGATGAAAACAGTCTAAGTCATGGTTTCCTCAACTATTGACATTTTGAGTCAGGTAATTCCTTGCTGTGGAGGGCTCTCCTGGGCATAGTAGGAGGTTAAATAGGATCTCTAGCTTCTACCCACTGGATACTTTTGGCATTCCCTCAGTTGTCACACCCAAAAATGTTTCCTGATATTGCAGAAGGTTTCCTGGGGGGTAAGATTGCCCCCCAGTTGAGAAGCGCTGGTATTGAGAATTCATTTCCTAATATTTGTTCAGTCATTTTGTTCTGTACCAGGCATTCCAGATACATAATGTCATTTACTCCTTAACAGCAGCCTATGAAGTAGATATTAGCCTTCTCTCCCTTTCTCTAAGGAATAAATGGAGGCTAAGTCATCTCACAGCTGCCCTTGACCACACAGTTAGGAAAGGGAGAAGGCATGACTTTAACTGAGGTTGGCCTGATTCCAAGCCTTCGCTCCACACTTCCAGTCTATTAGAAGAAATCCTTCTCCATCTCTACTTACAGGTGATTCTTCTACATTTTATGAATCACTTTCAATCTGTTCTTTCTTTTTCCTACACAAGCATGGGTGTTACCTATTGCATGTAAAATAGCTATATGCACTGAAGGGCCACAAGAGGCTCTGGGGCTTGCTCTTGGTTTACTTTCCCAGTTTCACTCTCCTCCCTTATCTCTGCTTTGTGTGAGGGATGCAGATTTCAGCAGAAGCCTTAACCAGCTTCATTGTTTGGCTTTCCAATGGGCTCAGCCAACAGGAGGCAGCAGCAGGAGATCAGAGGGTAAGGTGGGAAGGTTGAAGTAAGTGTTAGTTCCTTTCCTGTCAAGTAACAGTTCCGGTGCTTTTTTACCTGCAGTCACAGCTCTTGTTGGGTGGCCCTCCTCTCCTGCTCCCTGCTGTTGCAAGCCCCAGGGTAATTCTTCATCCCTTCTGGGTTTCCCTCACTCTGTCCATCTTCTTTAAATAACCTTCCATGCAGTCAGCTTCAATTATCCAGTCTGGGGGAGCCAGCTGTTTCTGACTAGGACTCTGATGACTGCTACAGAGAAATAAAAGGAAGCTAATAAAGGAAGAGAGCCTAACCCTTATCTTGGAAAATTTTCAGCCTAATTGGGGTACAAATCACTCAAACCAAATGGCAAGAGTAATTACATTGTGAGCTTCAGAAATGTGTAATATACCTAATAATAGTAAAGACTACAACTTATTGAACATCTACTTAATAGGGTATTTGAGGTTTTCTTCTCACAAAATCCTCACAATAATCCTATGGTGTATATATTATTGCACCCATTTATTGATGAGGAAACAAGATTAGAGAAATTAAGTAATTTGCTTAAGGCCATACAGTTAGTAACTGGCAGAGTTTTACGGAATTTAGTGATCAAAGTAGAGTCGAATTTACTAAGATCAGCCTGTATTGTATTAGTAACCAAATGCAATTAAAAAAAGAAAAGAAAACAAACATATGAACAAGAAAGTATTTTAGAAAAAACTGTTTCCAGCCGAAAAGGCACTAATTCAGATGATACTAATTCAAAAATTGTCCTCGCTCAGGCAAGGAGTCTGCAACTCTTCCTGAAATAGATGCTGGAATAATTATTTCCTCTCTAACATTTACAGTTCTAATTGAGACAGCAAAGGTATCACTTTTCAAATCAAGGGCTTTGAAATTAAGAATTACTTCAATGGGCCTGTAAGTTCTGGAATGGCAATTAATTCTTACACTTTGGGGACAGTTGCTCATGATGTATTATTGCATAAAATGGGCCTATTGAGGAACAAGATATTGTGACCCCACAGTCTGACCCTGCCATGTCAGTGCCACAAATATTTTGATTACAAACATTAATCATATTTTAATCAACACTGGAGAGTCTTCATGAAGGCAGTTGTTGCTTGGGTAAATGATATTAAGCCAATTGAATTCCTTAATCAAATTTCTATCCAGCAAAAGTGAATCTCTAATTTTCCCATTTCCATTTTTATTTTATCAAAATTATTTCCATAGGGGTGAGCATATTTCTTTGGAAAAACTTTAACAAACATTTGCTTCATTGATCAGATTTTACTCACTATGACTCAAACAGTCTTTTTGCCAGTGAATTTTTTCATTGACCATTATTTCTACCAAGACTCAAATTCCTAGGTCAAATTTTGCAAACCCTAGATTTTTGATAAGAAGTGTTTTTTTTTTTTTTCACGTAATCCCTCCCAATAGATCTTTTTAATTGTTATCTTTTAATTGAGATAACATTGGTTTTGACAGTGTACATGATTCAGAGGTACAGGCTCACACCTCTTCAGATGTATGTTAGCACAACACAATCACAACCTGGGCACCCAGAGTCCTCCACCATAGTCCCAATGGTTCTCCTCCCGCTTTGCTTCCCGCCCTCACCCTCACTCTCATCCTCTGGTAGCCTCACTTCCACAGCCACATTTCTAGGATTTGTTTTGGTTTAGTTTTCCCTGTTTATTTCTTTGTATTACAAATGAGTGAAATATTACTGGAAAAATGTCAAAACCAAAATGAGATACCATCTTAAACCTATGATAATGACCCATATCAAAAAGACCAGAAATAAGTATTGGTGAGGCTATGGACAAAAAGAAACACTTTTACACTGTTGGTGGGAATGTAGAAGTGTGCAGCCACTATGGAAAACACTATGGAGGATCCTTAAAATATTAAAAATAGATCTACCACATGATCCATCAATTTTAATCCTCACTATCCATCCAAAGACTACCAAAAAAGTAAATTTGAAGGAACAACTGCACTCCTGTGTTCACTGCAGCACTATTTATAATAGCCAAATTATGGAACCAACCTAGCTCTCTAACAACAAATGACTGGATAAAGATGCAGTATCTATTACAGAATGGAATATTACTTAGCAATTAAAAAGATTAAATTTTGCCACTTTTGACAACATGGACAGAACTGAAAGGTATTTATGTTAAGGGATGTAAGTCAGAAGGAAAAAGCAAATATCAGATGAATTCCCATCATTTTAAATGCAATATCAAATCTTGCTATGCAAAGTTTTAGGTACATTTAGTCTTACTTTATGTGAATATTTCTAAATAGACTAAAAGACATTCTCTACTCAATTCTCAGTCCTTAAATGGGGATGCCATCCACTCACTTGGGGCTATTCTGAGGCCTTGTGTTCAATGCCAAGCATTGAACGGGGGGTGGGGCCTTTGTAGATGCATAATGCTAAGTCAATCCCAACTTTCTTCTCTTCCCACTTTTAATCAAGCTGATTTAAAAACCAAAGGAATTAGAGAATGGGAACCAAACCCAGATCTGGGGAATAGTATATGCGTCATGACCTGTAATTCTTCACCTGGAATTCATATATAGTAAGTACAAAGCTTATAGATTGAGCTATGAGTGGACACAACATTTCCCCCCACCCCCTTGTGTGGATCACAAGAGACTTTCAAGAAGACTCATGACCCAACAAACGTAAAAGTCAGAGATATAAATTGTACCAAGAGCTGTATGTAAAGCACACTTGCTTGAGTCAAGTCAAACTACTCACAACACCCTTAATATTTAATAGAGAAAGTGGTCTAACATTTTTTACGAATTGCTCTCTCCTCTCATTTCTAAATATTCCACCCATTCCTACTAACAATCACTGATTCCTTTGAAAAATCTGTAAAGCAAACCTCTCCTGCATTACTTCAGTGCTGTGCATTGCATAATCAACCCTAGACTTAATTGTTTGGAATTTTGCTCTTTCAGAAGTAGACACCATCCACAACCCCACAAACTTTGAGAAAATGCATTTGTTGGTATGGGTTTACATCTGTTGCATTAAAAAAAATCATAAAATTCAATATTAGTAGATGAAGGGACATGACACATAACTGTCAAAAGTCCTGCACTACAGTAACTTATTTAAATTATCTCCTGTCCTTCAAAGGTCAGTTTAAGGCCCTCCCAATTCCTCCTGAAACCTGTCATCAATACCTCTCTTCCTCTGTTAACAGGTATGATGCCTAGTGCTTTTGTCCAACCAACCAAACAATTGCATCACATTATAATTGGTAATTCACAATTCACTCATACAGGACAAGGACCAGGGCTTATTAAATGCTCACTGGATGACTTCTGTTAAAAAGAATTTCCCTTCCCTGGTGGTGCAGCGGTGAGGCGCTGCGCTGTGGCTCAGTGGGCAGCGGGCTACGCAAGTTCGACACCTGGCTGGGGAGATTCCCACATGGTGTGGCAGATCTCTCCTGACTCACCCACTGCTCCCCTCAGCAGTGTATTTCCACTGATCTGCCTGTTCTGCTCCCCACTCTGTCTCTGGTGAACGCTCTCGCCGCCCCATGCCTCTGGCCTGTACCCCAGCTTGTACGCATAAATAAATAAATCTTAAAACAAGAAAAAAAAGGGGCCTCCCTGGTGGCGCAGCGGTTGAGTGCTGCGCTGTGGAGCTGTCGCAGCGGCAGCACACAATGAGAGTTCGATGCCCAGTGGGGGAGAGTCCCACATGGTGCGGCAGACCTCTCCTGCCTGGCCTGCTGCTCCCCTCAGCAGTGTATTTCTGATCTGCCTGTTCTGCTCCCTACTCTGTCTCTGGTGAGCCCTCTCGCCACCACACACCTCTGGCCTGTACCCCAGCTTGTATGTATAAATAAATAAATCTTAAAAAAAAAAAAAAGAATTTCCCTTCCCAAATGAGTACATTCATTATCTCTCAGTGTCACAGGGGACACTACGTTAGAATTTGAATTTAACTTATAAATACTATATTTATCTCACTTTAAAGTTATAAAATTGCCTTTTGTTTACTGAAGTGTTCTCAAATCACTGAATGTCTCTTATTTACCTAAATGTCCTCCAATGGCTTAAAGATATTTGCTCATATTATGAGCTATTATTTATGAAATCAAAATTGTATTGTTACATTTTTTCTCATTCTGAAAATATTTTTACACAATGTTTACTTAGTAATTTCACTGTGAAAATATTTGCATAATAACATCCAATGAAAAGGGTAAGATAATTTTATAAATATAGTATGATCTCGACTATGAAATAACACTCAAAAATAATTGCAATACAAACATATTTTTCTTTGGTGGTAGGAATATAGGTGATATTTAACTTATGTTTATAAACTCTTCTGCATGAATGCATCATACAGGGAGCATAATTTTACTGGTATAAACACATAAATGCCACTTTTTAAAAACTCTCACCTTCATATGTTAGTTGCCTTCAGCTATAAGGTGGTGATGCCCTGCTTAGAAAATATGCTCCAAGTTAATCAGTGAGTTCAGAGCTACAGCTTGAAACCAGAAACTGTCAATCTTTAGAACAGTTTCCTTTCCACTAGAAAATGAGTTAACAAAGAGTCAACTTTTATATGCACTTTATTTATATGTATGTATAATTTTGTGTATTAGACACCAGAGTCTGTCAGCTTCAGGCACACAAGCAATTTCGTTTTCAAGACACAGAGAACATGATTGGCAGCTCACGCATGCTGTCCAAATGGTTCTTAGGCATTATGGAAGCCACTCACAGGAGCAATTCAGTGGTTCAGAATATACCCCTTCCATCATCTGAAGGAACATATACATGCACTTTTAAGGAAACTGATGTTGGACCCCTGTGAATGATAAGATGTAAGTGAATTCTCCATTGCTCTCCTTGAGACAACACTCCAAAACATCAGCCCAAAGACATGATTCTGCAGGCAATTGAATTACTATGTCTGTATATGTAAGACCCTCTTCCCAGAACATTCTTGGTTGGTGACTCTCCTCATCCTCCAACTTCCTGGTAAAAATTAAATGGGTTTGGGTCTGAAGAAAAGCCTGGGAGTAAAAGGGCACTAGTCAAAACTGGCTGAAGCAAATCATATTCCATAATGCTTCCCCACTCCTTACAGAGTCTTTACATGGCATATCACCACTTTGTATTTTCATCTCTCACTTCCATTTGACTCTAAGCTCCTTTCTAGCAAAGCTGTGCTTTGATTTTCATCCTCATTGCTTTGCCTAGTTGCCAGCACACAGTAGAAGCTCAATAAATATTCATTGAATGAACAGATGAGTGAATACATGAAGGAAACATCTGGGGCTTTTGTGGTCAGCTAGAGGCAATGGCTACATGAAATATGTCTTTCTTATCTCTGCACACAGTTGGCACCGACTATGTGTCTAGTAATGTTAAGGTTATAACTATGAAAGTACAAGTAAAAATAGTTGCAAATGAACTAAGTCCACAAACACCATGGACTCCTAGGGTAGATCGTAGAAAATAGGCACATCTGAAATTTTATTTTTCCAGTCCTATCAAACTCATTTTTTGCACAGAAACACTTGTCTTTTGGAAGTTTATGGGAAAGTTAAAAACACAACAGAAAAGTAATATGAGCCACATATGTAATTTAAAATTTTCTAGTCACTGCCTTAAGTAAAAAGAAAGATGGAATTAGATGACATTGATTTTAATAATATATTTAACCCTACATAACTATAATATTACTATTTGCAAAGTAAGCAATATACAAAGTCATTCATATGATTAATATCATTTTGTTGTAGGAATCTAAAACTGCTCATTTTTACATGTATATCATTGGTTAATAACTTTCTAAAGTGTATAATGAAATCTCAGGAAGAAATTAAACTTGGGAGAATCTACACTCTGGTGGTTCTCGAATTTACAATTCCTTTGAAACTGGCAATCTATATTCTGAAATGCCAAGGAGAATGTGTTACTGCAGAACATGTTCCAGAAAGGCTGGAATAGACATGGTGCTGGGCAATCATGAGGGATTGTCTCCTTGAAACTGAATTGTTGAGCACAGGGAGTACCCACTTTCTTCCTCTTTCAAATGTTTTCATTACTTTAAAGATCAAAGCAATTAGTCGATGATATGAATCACTAAACAAATTTTAACATTTTAAAAGCAAACTCAATTCTGAGGACTCTGCAGACTTTGCAGAAACAGATTTTGCTTTACTTTTGCCTTCTTTTTGTCCCTCCCCTTAGCAGAGTTTGCCAACCCTTCTGAAACTGCTCCATCCTTCCCTTGAAGAGGCATACAGTTTTTAAAAATAATTTAAATTTGGGCTTCTTAGATTTTTGTGAGACTGCTTAAGCTAAATTGTGACGAAAAATGTATTTATATATTCATAAAGAGACATGTATGAACTGATCATGGCAATACACATTGCAATAGCTCCAAACAGCAAAAAATGTCCATCCCCAGTAGAAAAGGTGAAAATTTGTGGTGTAGTTAATGAAATACACAAGGAATGCAAATGAATCAACTCCAGCTATGTGCAACAATGTAGGTGAACCTCACAAATTAGCGAGAGAAAGAAACCAAAGACGAGGCATTACACTGTGATTTCATTTATATAAAGTTCAAAACAGGTAAAATCAATCCATGACATTAGGAGTCACAATAGTGGTGATGCTTGATGGGGTCAGTGACTGGGACGGGGCAGAGGGGATGGTAGGTAACATGCTGTTTCTTGATTTACCTGCAAATTACAGAGGTGTATATGAGTGTTCATTATTCCTTGATACTCTTTGCACAAAAGTAATGGCCAACACATGAGAAAGTTAGAAGCTTCATATGATTCCATTAAAGATCAGTCACTTTATGTAGCCTTAGTGTTTCTGCCCTTTTGAATTTCTAAGTAAGCTGAGATAAAGCAACTGATACTGTTTTTAAGTAGAAGGCTCCCCTCACCTCCCCTCTTCGTGTGACTGTGCTTTTAGTTTTCTCTGTCTTTGTGTCTCTCTAGGGCCTACTGTCTCCTTCTGGTATGCAAAGTCACTGAAAAAAGAGAGATTAGTAATACCTAAACTTTTCTGATTGAATGAGAACAGCTATGGGGTATCTTTGGAAACTTCAAATGAATCTTTCCATGATGATGAGAGAAACTTGATTAGCTATGATGCAGGCTTAGAGTAGAAAATTTGGGATGGACTCCTCATAAAATCAGAAACTGGAGGTGGGGTTAGAAATGATTAATACAGTCTTTAAACCAGCTATAGAAATGAAAAATCCTTAGGCACAGGAAATCTGGAGGCACATATTGCTATAGAACATGTCCCCAGGCATAAAGCAGAGGTGGGAATATGGAGATTAAGGACCACTCAGGACCACTAGAGAATCACTGGTCCTTACAAATTAGCCCAATCACACACTAGAAGTGATTGATTTAATAATAGATAACAATTTCACAAAGAAGTGGATCTCTCCCCAAAGAAGGAACACTGTATTAGAACAATTCCTACCCTGCAAAATGCAGCTCTCCTCCCAAGGCTGCAGGCATTTCTAACAGTGTAATCCCCATAGGAAGGAGAGGTTCCAAGTTCCCTGCCCTGCCTATTAATGGTGGAGCTGAGCATGGAGGAGAAGCTAAATAGGGCAAGAGACTTGCAGGAGAGAAGGCCAGCAGGAGGCACGTGGAGCAGAGAGACATGTGAAGAAGAAGCTGCACTAGCTTCTCAGCCTTGGACTTGTATGAGGGACCTGGGGCAAGAAAGGAGACACTTGGAAGAGATTGGATGAGATACCTGTGGGAAGGCCAACAATGGCCGCTTTTATCTTGACTTATATTTTGATATTGCTCTTTTCCTTCCAGACTTCCTGGCCCCACCTGCCCCTTACTATGGTTCCTTGCCAGAAGGTGCCTTAGACTGGTGGCAAGTTTGCAGTCATTAGTGGCTCTGCTTCAGGCATTCCCAGGCTGAGCATTTACCCTTGAGGATGGGTAACTTTGGGTGCTTCATTTGGAAACTATATTTTTTCTCTTCTCTCTGTTGCACACTAATTCTATTAAAGTTCTCTTCTATTGAAGGTCTTACACACTAAGAGAATGTTTTGTCTTCATGAGGCAGAAAGCAGAACCCATTTAAAACAGGCAGATTTGGGAGTCCTGGAGTGCCCCCCATCCTGCCCACTAACATTTTCATAAGCCTTTTCCCTCTGAAAAGCAACACTATATCCCTGCCTACCTGTTTTTAGGCAGGTGTGCCTCTTTTTTCCTCTTGCCCCTTTTCTGAATAAACCAGTCCTTTTAAAATGTAACCTTCGCCTGCCTGTCTATGCCTCTTCATCCTCATGGTAAACCTGCCTATGCCCCTGCAAGGGGAACTCTGCCGAAACTTTTCAGAGGTAATTTAAGGATCCCATTCACTGAACCCAACATCTCATCAAAATGACATCAGTTAAAATATTCATTGGCAATTTCTCATTTCATTTTCCAATTTGAGCTGGAAGAGAGATCAATTTTTCTCCACCTTCTGGTTCTCATGGAGAGTGAATACGGGAGATGGATAAATCCTTTGTAAAACTTTAAATTAACAACAGGTTGATAGGTACTCTGACCCTGTCTTGTTCTGGATACTTAGTACACTTACAGTTCTCGCCAAAAGGATGTGTGTGTGTTATATACCAAAAACACACACAAATACAAAGTATACAAAATATAATCCTTTCCCTTTCAACTGTCCCTGGACCTTTTTAGGAAAAGGCATATCGAGCAGCGGGTTTTAAATGTGTGCCCAAGAAACTGGCTACATCTGTGGCTTAAATCTTGTCCTCCAATCCTCACTCTTACCTATTCTCAAATAAGTCTGTTTTCAAGGTGTGCATTTGATTATTTTCTGCTGCCCACTAAAGTGTTAAAAGGACCTCATTTCAAAAGCATCATATGGAAATTACAACAGAGAACTTAAGAAAAATCTATTCACAGCTTGGTACAGCAATTTAGAGCAAATGCATTACTCCAAAGTGAGAAAAAGGAAGAAATTTCCCTTGATGGTAAGCTAAAAATATAATGATAAAATAAAAATCAGGCAAGACTAAAGGAATGTTCCTGACTCTACTGGATAAGATGCCACAACTTCTTGCAGAATAGCATTAAGTGCACATTTGGAAACCCTCACGTTTTTCACAGACTTTTAGAAAGCAGTTCTCCTGGAATAAAAAAAAAAAAAATCAAACAAAGCTGACACACAACCATCCGTCCTTTCACTTTTCAGCTTCCTGTGCTAATCCCTTCAGCTCTCAAATCTCTGCAGGCTGCAGTGACAAGGATAATGGAAATTTACCACGGACCCCAAAGATGCACTAGAGCCCAGGCTTTCCTCCACCTTCTACTTATCAAAATGCTCCAGTCAGAGTTGCAGGTGAAATGCAGGAACTAGGCTGAACTTTTCCTGACCTTTCTCAACCTTGACTTAGTAGGAATAACATGAACTGGTCCAAAGACATGAAATAAAAACAAGGGCAGTTGAAGTCTCTGGAGTAAAGACTGTCTGGAGTCTGTGCATATTTGAACATCTTCCTTCCCTCAGATTTAAAATATCTCCTCTCTCTCACATGGAGAAACAAAAGTTGACTGATGAGCCTTTCTAAACATCAAGATAGCAGAGCATCTGAGAGACCTTGCATAATTTGTTTGCCTTTGCTCTCTGGCTAACTTCAGAACCTCATATCTTGAAAGGTCAAGTACACAGTACTAAGAAAGGTACCTTCTTGCTCAGGGACAGCGGGCATCACAAACCAAAGGCTCCACACCAACAAGGACCTCTGCTTGAGACTCAGGAAAATCATAACAATCAGCATTTTCATGAGGTGTAAGCTATGTGCTTCTTTGTACTAACTTATCAAAAGGCGGTGGGACTTCCTGGAAACTACTGGCACAGTTTGTGAAAACTTTTGATCTCTTAATTATCCTAATTCAATAGCTCTCTAACATCTTAGAACATGAACTAAAGCAACTTCCAAGTCTAGAGTTGCCCTTACAGAGAAAATGTCCAGGGTTTATTAAGTAATTGGTGGACCTTTTGGTTTAATCTTTCCATTTGAGGGTAGAAGTCACTAAGCGGATAGTTTGTTCAATATACTCCAAATCAACATGAAGACTCAAGGAATTACTGAGAAGAGGCCTAACATTTGAGGTCAGGAAGATTGTGTGCTAGACAAATAGATACAATATGAATATTAACAAGAGGTTCAAGTTTTTTCTAAACCAATTTTACCTAGAATAGAATGCAAATTACATACAGGCTTCCAAGTTCTGATGTCTACCTAACCACATTTCCCTTTGAGGAAGAAAACACTATGTGAGGATGTTGCTACAAATGGGCTCAAGGGCCCTTTAGTAACTATAGTAATACCTGTGTGCAATCCACATTTTGTTTAAATGACTGTGTCCAAACTGGGAATATTTAAGTTTGACATTAAAATTCAGTGCCAGTTCCAGAGTGAGAAGGAAATAATATACACAGAATCATCTTTCAAATGTTTTCTTCGACAATTTAAAATAAGTACCAGGCAAGCATTTGGATGGGGTAATCTCAAGTCAGGGTTGGTGAGAACAGTTGGAGCTCAGCAAAGGCAATCTTAGCTTTGGATGTCCTTTGAATTTTCATTTTGTGTCCCAGCCCTCCCTCTTAATCTGAGATTATTTCAGACTATTTCCCTTTGTGCATTATGTAATGTCTGCAAAAAGAAGTCATGGGGTAACAGCAGGAGAATATGCTTAATGGTGGGGCCTGGGCCATCCTCTGTCAGTTTGATCCCTGAAGGAAGTGGAGATTAAGCAGCTGGGGTCAGACATACAGGCCTTTGAGGCGTATACAAGTGACTTTCAATAAAAATGCTGGAAATCAAGGCCCAAGTGAGAGTCTGATTGGCAATATTCCATACATGCCATTACACCTTGTTGCTGGGAGAAGTAAGTACAGTCTGTGTGACTCCACTGGGAGAGAAAAGCGGGAAGCTTGCTCTGCTCTCCCTTAGACTCTGCTGTATCCACTTTTCTCCTTTTCTGACTTTAACCTGTTTCCTTTCACTACAGTGACTGCAGCAGCTCTTATGATTTCTGTGAGTCTTTCTAGTGGGTCACTGAACTCAACAGTAGTCTTGGGGACCCCTAGGGTACAGACAAAGACAGACAGACAGAGACAGACACAGACACACACACACACACTCTGAAGCTAAGTTGAAATTAAAGAATCAACAAAAGTATGTCATGCAAATGAGAGCAGAGGTTTTGGTGATGGTAAATTAAAGCCCAGTGCTCCTGGATAGTCTATAAGTTACCATCCTAGGGGCATAATCTTGTTAGGTTAAGGGAATGGTTTAGAATTGCCTCTGCTGGCCTTTATCTGAGAAGGTGCAGGTGGCTACTACCCAGGATGATTAGATTACTATGTATTTTAGTATAGGGCTACTGCTTTTCAAAAAAAAAAAAATGTCTACAAGTGGAAAATCAGACAATCACAGCATCCTGATGTGACCTTGCCCACTTTCCCAAATTTATAGCATATCTCTCTCCGCATTTTCAACATGCCATCAAATACTCTGGTTTTCTGTCTCAGGACCATGCTCTTCCCTTCACAATCTACCTTATCATTATTTCTTAGTCTGATTATGTACTTTTAACCTCTCTTACTAAAATGCGAGCTCTAAGAGGATAGGATGAAATCTGTGGATCCTTATTTTATCTCTAGCGCATAGTTCAGGCCTGACACTGGTAGCAATACTAGCTGAGGGGTGAAAGCCTGAATATTTTCATTTCTTGAATGCTGCTGGCTCATTGCTGACGCAAGGTCTTTGCATATGTTATTCCCTCTGGCACAGTCCTCCTTTTCTCCTTTCTGCTAGAGAATTCATACTTTGTTTTTCTCCATTTTAAACATCCTTCTCAGACTACAACATTCAGATTAAGTAAATTGAATGTTCTTTCATACTCTTTGGTATTAGTTTTCTATAGTTACATAACAAATATTTCAAACAAGTGGCTCAAAACAGTACCAATTTATACCTTACAGTATAGTAGATCACAACGCTGGGTGGGCTCCTTTGGCGTCTCTGCTCTAACTTTTGTATTAGTTTCCTAAGTCTGCAATAATAAACAATCAAAATATATGTGACTTGAACAACAGATTTTATATTCTTATAGTTGTGGATGATCAAGTCCCAACTTGAGGTGTGGCAGGGCCATGTTTCCTGTGAAGACTCTAGGGGAGAATCTTCTCTGCATCTTCAAGCCTCTGGTAGCACCAGCAGTCCTTGGCTTGTGACAGCATCACCTCGTCTCCTTCCCTCTTCCCACGGCTACTTTCCTTCGGTGTCTCTGGTCTTTATGGCATTCTTCCTGAGTTTCTCTGTCTATATCCAAATTTCCCTCTGCATATAAGGATATCATATAAGGATATCAACTGGATAAAAGCCCATCCTAATGACATTATCTTGATTAAACCTTCAAAGACTATCTCCAAATAATGTCACAGGCACACACACTGGTGTTAGGACTTCAACATATGTTTATATGGTAGACAGAACCTAACCCATAGAAGTCTCACAACGCTGAATGCAAGGTACTAGCAGGGCTGGACTCTTATATGGAAGTTGTGAGGAAGATTTCACTTCCAAGCTCATTAGGCTGTTGGCAGAATTCAGTTCCATGTACCCATAGGAATAAGAGGTCTGTTTCCTTGCTGGGGGCTGGTTTCAGTTTCTAGGGACCACCCACATTCCTCATCACATGATCAACTGCATCAACAAGCCAGTAGTGGTACATCAAGTTCTTCTTGCATTTGGATCTCTCTGACCTCCCCTTATGCACTCCAGCTGAAGTAACTGGCTTTTACAGAACTTATAAAATCAGATTAAACCCACTGGGGTTATTTCCCTTTTGCCATAAAACTTATAAGAATATATTATTACATTCACAGTTTCGATCTGCAATAAAACAGAGGAATAACACAAGGGTGAGGATCATTGTCATTCTTACAATTCTGCCTATCACATCTCCTTGCCAGTCTCTGGCACCTTTCCTCAAATGTCTAATTGCTTAGGCAGCATTTGTCCTCATGGTAGATTGTAAATTCTAGGATGGTACAGAATAAATACTTGTTATTCAAAGTTGGTATCTTTAGCATCAAACATGAAACCAAGAGTGTCCTTTTTCAATTAATGAATCAATGGATGGATAGATGAGTGGGTGGGTGGATGGATGAATGGATAGACACGTGGATATGTTGATGGATGGAAATGTGGATTTCTCCTAGTTCAATATAGTAGCTAACCCATTAGCCATGTCACTAGATATTGAAATTTTAAGAAACACAGTCCTGGGTGATGGGACTTTTGTTTCCAGGTAGGAAAATGGTGGAAAGAAACTGGGTTTTCAAATTAAAAACCCAGATGTCAAGGTTGAGATAATGAACACAGAACCTTGACTGATGACAGTCAGGAACTAGCAAATGCTTAAGTTCTGTCATCTCATGAGAAATAGCCTGACATTTATTCTGCTACTTTTTCTTGGCTTCTCCAGGATTATATATTACCTTTCAAAAAGCTAATAGGTGCAGACAATCGTATGACAGTTAATGAGAAAACAGAATGTGCATTTTGCCAGTGTACTAACTTAGGTGGTGTGACTTAAACCAGTGGGCATAACCGTGTTGCTAAGATTAAAAGTCTACACTCAACTGAACTGGTAAATAAATAAGCTTCATTATAAATACAAAATCTAGAATGGGCTGAAATTTTTTTTAATATGCAGTTCTGTATTTCTGACGACATAGTTAGACTTGTACATTCCAAAGTTAATCATACTTCTGAAGTTTGTCCTAACTGAGAGAAATAGAAGTAGTTACATTTAATTATATTTCCCCTTTGGGTGATTCAATGCAGTATTATTTTGAAGTGTGTTTTTAAAGTATCATTTTTGGAAAATGTATGAAAGGTGCTTATGGGCAGAGAGCCATAAAATAATAGAACAGTATACTTCAAAGAGGGGGCAAGATCAATGTGTATCTACAGCATTAAAACACACAGCTGTAGTTTGCAAATTTCATGTATTTTAAGGCCACCTTCTCCCTCTTCCCCCTAAAGGTCTAATCCTTTGACTGACAGTCACAGTCCTATCAGAAGAACATACTACACTTATTCTGGTGCACTGAAGAAAGTAAGCCTTAACTGTTTAATCATTTCAGCCACGATTTCTTTGAATAAAGAAAAGCAATTACTATTTCAGTTCCTGCTGGTTGCCTTTCCTAGGAACAAACTGATTGGAGATCAGGAGTCCCATCAATTCCATCTCAGCTGGACCTTAGGGGGCCGCAGGTTTAGAGGTAGAGCGTGACAGCCTCAGATAACACTGCCTATGTTTATCCTCATTGGCTCCCGCTGTTATTCTCCACGTGACTGCTTTTTGCAGACATTACATAATGAACAGGGGGAAATGGTCTGAATTAATCTCAGATTAGGAGGGAGGGCTAGACTACAGAGCAAGAATTCAAATGGACATCTAAAGCTTAGCTTGTCTTTGCCATTGTCAGTCAAATGTCCTGATTCTGAAAAGCTTTTCAGTTTGTGTTTTGGTACCTGTTGCTATAATCTCAAAAAAACTGATGTATCTTCGAAGATACTTTTTGGAGTCCAGTGAGATATTTGGCAGAAAGTCAAATACATGAATATTCAGCAATTATCATCTGCTGAAATATCAAGTCAATGAGACCGTATGTCACACCCATGGGTTCAATAGCACCTTGAATCTGGAAGTTAAGTTTGAGAGTAAGACAATAAATCTGGGTTTTATTAGAAGCTGTGAAAGTGTTTCCTCCAGTGTTCGAAGTCAGAGAACATAAGAGTCTAGAAGATGAATTGATAAAAAGAAATCAAGGGTTCCATGCAGTGTCACGAAATCCGGGGTAGTGAAGATAATTAAAATAATCCCTCAAGCTCACACCTGGGGCTCCCTCTTTTACAAAAAGCATTCTTGTTGGTAAAGAAAATAGCATTTATAGTGATTTTCTTTGTATAGCTCACAGCACAAGTGAAATATCAGGGCTATTTTCCAAAGATAATTCTAGAGCACGCAGTTTATTCTATCAAGAACTGATGTATTTTTGGTGTATTTAAAGAGAATAGCCCAGGGACTGAAATATTTTAACTTGCCTCTCTAATGAGAGGTTCTTTGCAGTTCTTCTAAGAACACTTGTTTTCCCAAGCTTCTTTCTCCCACATCCTCTCCCACATACACATGCCAAAAAATAGCATGCAAGGTAGGCCTGCCTGGTGAAAATATTATGTGTCACTGGTGAAGCTGGTACATAATATAGCAGAAGTATGTGTACATATCCACATGCAAATACAGACATGTGCACATGTATCCAGCATGAAATCCCCTAACCCTAAATTTGTTTTTAGGGGGAAAATTACTTTTAAACTGGGAACAATAAAAATTAACAGTTTATATTTGTCAAATATGCTTAATAATTACATAGTCTTTCATCTGACATTGCTAGTTAGATGCTAACCATGGAGGGGTATTTCTGGGAAGTGAGAGAAGTTGTGTTTTTTTTTGGGGGGGGAGGGGCAAAGGGCACTTTATTCCTTATTAGCTTGGAAGGAAACTAACTTCCACCTGGGTGAATATCAAGGACCAGGTATGTTTATTTGATACATTATGCCCCTGATATTAAGAGTTCCCTAATAATAAAAGTGTGATCACAAAGGGGTCACAAGGGCTCCCAAAGAGTGATCCCTATACAGACAGAGCAGGATCTGGAAAGCAGATGATCAGACCCCACCAAGGCTTACTGAATCTGAAACTCTGAAGTGGGGTCTAACAATCTTCTTGGACTACCACTCCAGGTGATGCCAAATGCAAGTAAAGTTTGAGAACCACTGCCATCTATCATCTAACTTCCTAAGCCTTATAAAACATGAACTGTCATCTACACATCCAATTTCTTATAGATGAAAAATCTGAGGCTTAAAGAGTTAAGGTCATTTGTTACACTGCTGGTCAAACTGGGGCTGGGATTTATACTTCAGTGGTTTAGATTTCTTAAACCCTTTTCATGCAGACTTCAATATAGTTACTGTTGATTTTGAAAACAGTTTTGAACTTTGAACACAGCTCTGCTTGACCTTTCCCATAAATGAAACAGACTCCCAGATACGGAGGTGCAATGGTCCTTCCAATGTGTACACCTTCAGTCAAAACTCTTTCTCTCAATCTGACAAACATATAATCATATACTTTTGGCATCAGTTAAAGCACCAGAAGAATAGCCCAGGTAGTGGAAGTGGAAAAGAGAGAGAGAGAGAGAGAGAGAGAGAGAGAGAGAGAGAGAGAGAGAGAGAGAGAGAGAGAGAGAGAGAGAGAGAGAGAGGGAGAGAGAGGGAGGGAGGGAGAGGGAGGGAGGGAGAGAGACAGAGAAAGAGAGAGAGAGAGAGAAAGTGAGAGCACTCAAGCAAGAGCACATTTTGTCTGGCCATGTTTTCAATTGGTTTGAGTTATCAAAAAAGATTTCTTAAAGGAGGGTTTGTTACACTAGATTTATATTTTCCTTAAAATTGGTGTCATTGCACATGTAGAACTGGTGAGATTTGAATAGGGTTGATGAATTGTATAGATTTCTTGGTTGTGATTTTGTACTATGGCTATGCAAGATGTTACCATTGGGGGAAATGAGTGAAGAGTGTATAGGGCCTCTCTCTATTGTATCTTACAACTGCACGTGAATCTCAAAATAAAATTATCTCAAAATAATTATTATCTCAAAATAAAAGTTGGAAAAATTATCTCAAAATAAAAAGTTGAAAAAAATTGTATCATGGGGAGGTGGAGGGATAGGGAGATGTTGGTAAAGGATACAAACTTTCAGTTATAGGATAAATAACATGTGGTGATTATAGTGACAACACTGTGTATATACTTGAATGAGAGAATAGACTCTAAGTATACTTAGAGAAAAATGAAAAAAGGTAACTAATGTGACTAAAAGGTAACTAATGTAATGGGTATGTTAATCATCCCACAATGTATATACATTTTAAATCATCATGCTATAATCTTTGAAAAATCATGACATACAAACAAAATGTGTATAATTTTTATTTGTCAACTATATCTCAATAAATTGGAAAAAAACTAGTGTCATGGCAAGAAACACAGGACCTGGCCTAAAGAAGCAAACTGGGGACATATTATGTCGTATCTTTGAATGTCATTCCCGGACCTTCAAATTCCTATAGCTGCTAAGCAGCTGAATGAGAATCTTTCACACCATTTATCCTTTCACAGGAATCACTGAAACCCAGATGCTTTTCACTGTTAAAGCCACACCCTGAGGGAAGTTCTCCTTGATTTGGCAATTAGTGGGCAAGTTTAGCACAGATCCTCAGAAATGCTTGCTAGGTAACACAGCCACCCTGTTATTTTGATAAGGCACCTTTCAACCTGTCCATTTTATGAAAGGGGTGGACAGGTTGTGGGGAAGGAATTTTGTGGAAAGAAATCTGGTGGTGGCTGCCTATTCAGTTCTGTTTTTCCCCCTGAGCTGCCAGATGGAATATTTAAAAATATACCTGATCTGTTTTATGGAGCCAAGAATGTCACATCAACTGACTTCCTGTTAACTGTTAATGATTTTGATGGGAGACTCGATACGACATACTGGTATTCCAGTAGATAATTGGATTGCACAGAAGATCAGACAATATATTACAGAGCGGGTTGGAGGATATGCTTCATTCCACCCCACCACCAAATTTTATGAAGGAATTGTTTTATTCCATCATTGGAAACACAATATAGTCCCTAACCATGTCTTTCCAGGAAGTCTAAAAATGGGATGAATGTTTCCATCACTAGTGCTGTGAAAACCAAAGCAGAATGGCCACTTTTCAAGCAAATATTGGGGGATTAATAACATGAAAGTACACTTTTATTGCAAACATTCATTATGTAAAGCTATATCATATAACCCTTACAACACCCAAGAGTTAATTATCTTAATGCCCATTTTGTAGATAACTGAGGGTTAGAAAAATGAATTAATTTGCCCAAGATGCTTTAGTCCATGAGATGTGGCAGGGTCAAGTCACAAATTGGACACCATTGGACTCTAACTATGTGTGTGCACAGACTCTCCCAATACTAGATTTTTAATCTATGAGTAGTAGGGCAACTATTCTTTTGAGTAGCTTTGATTCTGTGTTTGTTATCATAAATGACTATCCAAAACAAATAGACCCTGTAACTAAAAAGATTTCTTAAGATTGGAGAGATCTAGAAGGCCTTAATGTATCAAAACAACTATCTTGGTCCCAATGGTCCCCATCAAGCTGCATGGGGGAAAAAAAAAAGAACTGAGTTTTGGCCTCACTGTGAGGGTTACTGTGTGTGCTGCAGACTGTGTGGCCTTCCTGGGACCTCATCCATTCAGTGTCAAGAGCTCTGGTTAGCCACTGTCACAACCAATCCCACAGCCAACCAGTTTCCAAAGTTCTCCAGAACAATACTTGCCACCCTCCACCACCATAAAGAACCTCTGATATGACATTGTGGGAGGAAGGTTGGGGTGACACTTTATAAGGCATGGAACAAAGGCTCAAACCTGGTCTCTGTACAGCAATTCCAGCACTCTTTCTACCAAATTAATATTCTAAACATCAAATGTGTAATTAGATAGCAGGGTTTGGTGGACTTCATAAAACAGATCCTATTGTGTCAGTCATCATGGAGAATATTTTAAAATAACTGGACAGGCTTATCAACAAGGAACTGATAACCTTACTTTCACCATAGCAACTTTTTTTTTAAAATAAAAAAACCCTGGGCCTCCCCAGTGGCGCAGCGGTTAAGCGCTGTGCTGTGGAGCTGTCAGCAGCGGCGACGGGAGTTCGACGCCCGGCCAGGGAGAATCCCACATGGTGGGGCAGACCTCTCCTGCCTCGCCCGCTGCTCCCCTCAGCAGTGTATTTCTGATCTGCCTGTTCGGCTACCCGCTCTGTCTCTGTTGAGCCCTTTCGCCACCCCACGCCTCTGGCCTGTACCCCAGCTTGTATGTATAAATAAAAAATAAACCTTTAAAAAAAAAAACCCTAAGTTAACGAATCTGTACCAAACGTCAATAGATGCAAAAGACCTTTATATAACAGCAGGGATAGGACTAGATTTATCTTGCATATCAGTAACCTCTTAAGAATATACATAATTTTATGATATGTTTACAGCTGGGGAGCCAAATTAGATCTTTATTTAAATATGCTTTTAATGACATGCAAATATATACCAACAGATTTTAAAAAATTATCTCTTCTATTTATTCTGCTTAAGGCATTTGATATTTCAGATTTTCTATTGACTGTTCATGAAGCCAACCCTACCAATAAATGGCCTATCTGTGTCTTTTATTAAGAATTTGATTTTGATTTCCTTGAGTAGATATAGGTATTGATATGTTTCATTTGATCACATTCTTTACCATTCTCAATTGTATTAGATCTGTTTACTTTAATCTTTTACCATGTGTGTGGTTCATGTTATCAGCTGAATTTGATGGCCATGTTAAGGTGCAGAGTCTAGGTCTGATTTCTCAAGAAACAAAGCTTGGGAATTAATAAAAATTATAGCATGTCAAGATCTAAGTGACCTAGTAGCTAATGGTTCAAAAGGGTACAAGTTTTTCACTTTCTGAGACTTGGTTTTCCAGGGTAAGACTTCTATTATAAGCTCACCCATGTCACATGTTATTGGGAAGACTGAATGTATAAATATGAAAATCTTTAATAACATTTAAAATGCAGCATCTAATCTATGGACTATTACTAAAGACTGGTGATTTACTATACTGAGTTCTTGGGTTCTGGGCCAAGAGTAATGAAATCAAGGCATCACAGAGAGAGCAGCAGCGCTTTAGGCTGTATTCTGAATGTTGAGTATTCTACTCATTTCTAGCACTGCTTACTTTAATAAAAATAGTTTATGTTGAAAAGACTGCAAGATGGAAGACAAGAAAAATTGAAGGCGATAGGAATGTCAACTGTCCGCTTGATTGTAACATTCATTAACTTTCTCTGCCCAAAGCCACCCCACTTTAATAGAGGCATCTTCTCTGTGAAATTTCATCCCCTTCTACCACCACAAGGTGTGCAGGTTCCCCATTTCTTTTCTCTTATAGCATCCTGTGCTTTGCTCTAGTAGGTTGCTATCACATCATAGTAAATTATTCCTTTGCAAAAGACCATAACCATCTTCCCATAATCCTATGTCTTGGGGGTGGGTCTGGTAACTAAGTCCTCATCTTTGAAACCTATTGAAGGTCTAACTAGTGCTGATCTTTGAAAAATATTCTCTCCTCTCTGTGACAACAAATTTGCTTCTTTAGGTTCTGTCATTTTGACAACTAAGGATTATCTTCCATGTAAGAGAGATCATTTACTGACACTTGAATTAAAAACTCTGCACCCCAACTTTAATCACTATCATCTGCTAGCCATCTTTCTTCTCCCTTTCAATATGCTTATGAGCCAAATTGGATAGCAGTGAGGGAGATCCTGAAAACACGTGTGCTTTTGTCTTTTTTCTCCTCTCCTCCCATTGTCCCTATAAGAGAAAACACAAGAAAAACAGGTAAAGGGATAATGCTTGTGCTGGGTGTTAGAAGCTAAATTAGTTAGAAATCCCCTCAACTCTACTTAGTCATAAACAAAGACTCCCTGTAGGAAATTGTTTCTACAGCTGCATAGACATGATTTAAGAAATCTTTCAATGGATGGCCATTTCATCGACGTTAAAGTTATTATACAGAGTGATGGGGTTTGCTGGGCCCGAGTATTTTTCTCCTAAGACCCCACATGTTCTGCAGAGATTTGATCAGATTATTATTTATCTACACACACACACACCAATCAGATCATCTTATCCAAGCCCAGGCTATAGATGTGACAGGATATTTCTATTATCCCAGTTGGTCTTTTTATAGATGGATGTGTAACATCTTCACATATCCTCATGCAAATTGTGGACTTTGCCAACTGTCAGCTGTGGAACAATTCCAATTTGCTGGGGAGGATTTATTCCTTCATATGCACAAATGTCAGGATCATTGCATTTCCTAGACATACAATTGTAGAGAAGTTGTGCACTTCAAAGATTATAGCCAGGATATTTGCTTGAGAACAAACCCCAGCCATTTTAAGGGCACCAGTGTATAGCGCCTCCCTAAAGTTCTGGGAAGCTTTAAAATAGAGACCATTCACTCTTAACAGTAGAGATAACTAGGCTCATCACAGCTAAGGCCTACTGTCTGCTATATGCCATATGTGTGGCACTTTGCATAAACTTAATCCTACAACAACTCTTTGAGGTAAGTATCTTCATTTTCCAGATGAGGAAACTGAAAGACAGAGCTAAAATAATTTTTCCAAAATCACACAGCCGAAAGTCACAGTCACCAGTCACTCCAGGGCAGTCCATGCTCATATCTCTCATATGAAGTTGCTTCTGGGACAGCAGTCCCATTGTCACAACCACTGATTAGAGTCAAGATGGTTTTGTTCTTGGAGTGAGCATTTGGTAGAAGTCTTAAAACTTGGATTGCAAGCACAACTCCATACCCAGTAACTGTGCGGCCTTGGATAAATCATTTAATCTCCTTAACCTTCAGACAGGGTCTCAGACCAGGCCTCATTTTATTTGGGCATATGAAAACACAGTGTTTAAAAAATTAGGTAAGGTCACAGATATGATCTTCTAGAATTTAAATTCCACGTACATATTCTTCAGTTTCCCAAAACCTAGACCCGTAGTAGGAAAGTGCCATTTTTATTGTTGTTGAGTGAATGAATGATGCAACAAAGACAAATCCCTACACAAAAGGCCTTGCATTCAGCAGAGCTGATATGAGTTGATACCTGATTAGGTACTACAAGCCTAACAGATATCATTTCATTAAGCCTAAGACCACCCTGCAGCATAGGTATTTGTATTCTCATTTTTTGAACAAGGAAATAGATGCAAAAGAGCTAAGAGTCCTGCCCAAGACTGGGCAGAAAATAAGTCTTAGAGTCAATTTTTAAACCCAGATTCCCTCTAGTCAAGAAACAGTTGGAATGTAGATTTATAAATAGATTTATGCATCAGTCTCTTTCCTTAAGAAGTTTATAGTTCATTGTTAGTAAGTAAACTACGTGGAGAAAGAAAAACTGTTGGGTCGAGAGTTATAAAAGATGAACAAAACAAACACTGGAGGGTGAGAGCCATTCAGAATGGTCTGTCAGGGCTAGAGTTTCTAAATCCAGGATATATTTCAGAATCATGGAATCATCAAACGCGTAGTTAAAAATAAAATGACCCCAGGTGATCCTAACCTGCAACTAGGACTGAGAACCATCAACCCAGGTGAATCCTCTGTAAGAAGTGTTTTCTGTTAAACTTTATGGGATGAGGAAAATGATATAATCTCAGAGAAATAGATATCTTAAAATGCGTGCCGGAGGTCAACTTAATGTAGGTCAAAGTTAAAGCAGAATGTATTTGGATCTCAGGGAGCATTTTGAGATAACGATGCTTTTATTACCTTAGACAGCATCAAGTGTAACTAGCAAGGTGGTTTCATTCACCAAAAGACACAGAAAATAAATTTCACCTTTGGAGCAGTTTTTTCACCTAGCACCATAAATCCCAGCTTGAAGTGCACTTACTACCAGCAGGATTAAAAAATGGAAAGTTGGGGAAGAATCTGTTTAATTCTGTCTCTCCTCACATCGCTCATCATAAGCTTCTGACGTGAAAACAGGAAGCTTCGCTTAATTCCTATCTATAGATCCTAAATGTAAAAAGACAAGCTGTTGCTGCTGTGGTGTTGCCTTGCATGATAGATGAAGCCAACGATTGCAACTGCTGAAAAATCTTCTAGTCTTGCCATCATACTAAAGGGCAGAGAAGAAGGGGGCCATCTGTTGCTTGCTGGCTATGAATTTGACTCCACTTGGATGGAATAAAGAGCCCCTCCACTTCTTTAAAAAAAAAAAAGAAAGAAAAAACAACAACAAGAAGCAACTTCTTGTTCATTTTTGGGGGAACTGCTTCTTCGTGGTAGGGAATTTTTAAATATATTTGTATGTCTAAAGTAGGGAAAGAGTAGAGAAGCTACAGACACCTTCATTTTATTTGCAGTTTTCTTCTAATGATAGTCCTAGGGAGTCTTCAGGCTACTTTTCTAGCCTGGGAGAAGATAGCACAGATTTTCTGTATCAGATTTTTAACAAATGATAGATTCAACAAATATGGCTAGTAGGACTTTCTAATACTATTTTATTCTGGAGGAGACATTATCTAAACTATGTGCTTTGTCCTAGAGGGTTTCAAGATCTGCCCCTCCCTCCCCTCCCACCATGGTGGCATAAGGGACAGAGAGTAGCTAGAGCTGAGTTTGAGCACAGCTTTAAACCACACCCCTTTACCCAAAAGAGCATCTCCACTTTTATCTATTTATATAATGTGGTTCTGTATAAAGTTGTTTGTGAGAAAACTACTTCAGTTACTAAAAATATTAAATTGGGAAAAAACAGATCATTAACCATGTGTACAACATAGTATCATTTTTCAAAAATGTATACAAATATGCATTAATAATGCAGAGGAAAATGGGGGTACATTTGCACCGAATTGTTCTATCTTGCTGATGTGATTAGGAATGATACATTTTTCCCCCCTCTGTTTTGCTATTTGCATTTTCTAAGTTCTCTTTCATGGGTTTTTGGAAGAAGGAAACAGAATATCAAGTATTGGTTAAAAAAAGTATTGGTTAAGAAAAAATGTTTTCAACAAATGTGGACCTTTGAGGACTCCTCAGCAGCATAAAGGTGTGGTTGGGTGCAGCAGGAAGAAGTGCTCTTCTACACATCTGGGTTGAGGATAACGTCCTGCTTCTTGTGTGGAAGCATCAACTTTGGGGCATCTCTGCCCCAAAATTGGGGCATTTATGCTCCATAAATGGGGTAAGCTGTTGGTTTTAATTGGTGCCATTCATTGTCTAGAATAATTACAATTTCCAACTGGGTGGAGATGAGATATCCAGTAGTAGATAATTCAGAGTTAAAGAACAGTCTAGTGCACTTAAGATGCCCTCATTTTATAGGTAAGAAAAAGAAGAGAAGTAATTGCTGAAACCCACCACGTGCTGATAATGGAAAATCAGAACTGGATCCTTCCTCTTTTGAGCTCCAATAAATCAACTGACAAACTGAGGCAGGGACATGATCGATAAGGACACTAACTTTGGGGTCAGAACCTTGGCTCCACTCCTAACCAGCTGTGACCCTAACCAAGTCACCCACCTTCTCTATGTTTCACTTCCACATCTGAAACTTCAGGGTCACGATATAATTGAACAGGGTTACAATGTGACTTATACTCAATGATATTGTGCAGGACGGACCTAATCTGGACTCCCAGATATTTACTAGTGTGATAAGTGTTATTATTATTGTTATTGTTATTATTATTATATTTCCTTTGTGCCTTCTGTCTATCTGTTTTTCCTGGAAGCATCAAAGGTGTATTTGATTTTCACACCCATCCAATTTGTAGAGGATGAGTTGATTCTGGAAGTATGGGGCTTTCTCAACATTTGGGAAAACTGAAGCAATGTTCTCCTTTTTCCAATTCTCACACAAATATGGACTGGTAACAGTAAATAGGACAATAATCCAGTCTTATCAGGGTTCAAGTGTGGAATTTTATGTTCATTTTCCATTTGTGTGGAAGAGGGGAAAATATTTAGAGGAACAAGACTCATATTTGGAGTACAAAATATGAAGCAGAGACTTTTATTAATTTAAGTTTTCTAAATACTAGCAAAATATAAATCCATTTTGTAGAAGCAATGCCCTAGTGCTAGAGTTCTTTTTTTTTTAGTTTTGTGGTAATAAATGAATAGATACAAAATAGTAAATTTACCTTTCCCCAGTAAATACTACCAAGAAATAAAAACAGGAAGAACTTGTACTGTAGGCTACTTTGTAGTAAATGAAAATAATATGGAAACAGTAAGGAGATTGGTGTGTCTAATCCAGAAAATTCCACATAAAATGCCATACTGCAGCTGAATTTTCTAAAATTCCATTTTGCTCTATCCAGGTATTCCTATAATCTCTAAATTTAGTTTCCTGGCATCATGCCCATGAAATGACACCCAAGCACATCCTCCTTGTTGCTTTCATTTTTGATTCTGTGATTTGTTTGTGCTTGACTCTTTGTGAGACAATACGGGGTTCTGTAAATTAAACATCAGTTTCCTTTATCATCACACTATACACCTTGTAATCATAAATTATGCAGGCCAGTATTGTCTTTCTTATTATGAGAGAGGACAGCTGCATGGACCTCACAAAGAGGGCACAGAAAGTCATAATAGGGACAGACCTCAGCCTCATAGCCTTGACAGAATGGCTTTCTGATATTCTCCTGTTTGCTGTGAGGTTTATCGAGATGCACGTTCAATATTTCGGGGAAATTCAGTTTCCCTACCCTGGACCCACACTGACAAAGCCCAACAGATTTAGAAATAAAAGAGAAAGAGGAAACAGAAACTATTTACTTTAAATTATTTTTGAAAGACATTTTGTATTCCCAGGGGAATCAAACCCATTAGGTGACATAGTCAGAAGCAAACAGTCCCTTCTTCTCTCTTTCCTTCCTCCCCACTCTCTCTGACCCTATTCACCCACAACTTCAGACACATTGCCCAGGAGACATTTCTTGATTGACTGGTTAAATCTCTAAACATGTCCTGGGCACCTTTAGTTGATCATGTGTTTCCTCACCCTGGATGTACATTGGGAGACTACAATATATACTGATGCCTGGACTTCTGGATCTTTTAGAGTTCCTTGGTGAATCTGGTTTGCAGCCGAAGTTAAGAATAACTGATCTAAACACATGCGATGCAAAGATAGATCAGCCCATTTCCTTGTTCTCCAAGAACTTACTGAATGATCAGATAATTCGGAGCTGAATATAGAAATAAAATCTAAACTATTCCTAGAACTTCCTTTTTTCCTTCCATTCTTTCCTTCTGATTTGATGAAAGGGGGCAATACAATTTAAACTGTTATAAAGAGAAAACACTTGGCTTACAGAGGTAAATTTAAAAACATTCAATGTCAAAAGGCAGAAGTGAATGAGTACAAGCTCAAAAAGCTTTAAGATTCTTCTACACTGCTGGTGGGAATGTGAACTGGTCCAGCCACTATGGAAAGCTGTATGGCGATTCCTCAAATTGCTAAACATGGAGCTTCCATACGACCCAGCAATACCACTTTTGGGAATTTACCCAAAGGACACAAAAGCACTAATCCGAAAGGATACATGCACCCGTATGTTCATTGCGGCACTATTCACAATAGCAAAGGTATGGAAGCAACCCAGATGTCCAAAAATAGATGATTGGATCCAGAAGATGTGGTACATATACACAAT
>PVIJ01003985.1:0-67904 GCA_004024925.1 Scalopus aquaticus | reverse complement strand
TCAGAAAGAAAAAGAAAAATATCGAATGGTTTCACTTATAACAGGACTATAGGGAGGCGGGGTGGGAGAGAGACACTCAGCGGTGGGGGAGGGGGGAGGGGAGGATAAGGGGACAAAATGGAAGAGAGGAGAATACAGGGGACCATGGAGATGGATCACGGGTGAATTGGTGGTGGGCTGCCCAAGGGGAATACAAAATGTAAAAGACACAAATAACAATAAAAAAAATGGAAAAAAAAAAAAGCTTTAAGATTCTATAGCGGTAAGAAAATTCAGTGTTAATATCCTGAAACAAGATTTTTTTCCCTATAATCCTTAAGGAATCTATGAAATCGGTGTGCAAAATAGTGTATTGGTATGTTTGTTTTGAGGCAGAAAATCTAGTCTTCAGATTTTCAAAATGGTTACGAGCACTGACTAACTCTGCATTCAAATCCTGGTTCTGGTAATTTGTGTGATGGTTATGAAAATTGCTTAAGTTTTTGGAAATAATAAAACTTATCCATAATCTTGTTATGATAATTAAAGGAGTTAAGATTTATAAACAGAAAAGTACTTGGCCATAGCATTCATTAGTAATCATCACCATCATTTTGGATGTAGAAGGAACTGCTTGAACCCTAACTCTGGATTATGGACAGGTCTTTCCTAAAATTATTGAAAAGACACTTGAAAGAACTGGACACCAGGTGTCCAATGAATGAAATGGGCCGTGTCTAAGCTCTAACACTTATGAACACCTGTTTTGCTCCAGGCACTGGAGTTGTCTTCTAAATATAAAGGTGTGGAAACATAGTCCCCCCTCCCCGGAGGAGCTCATAGTCTGGGATGGGCAGATAAGTGTAAAATAAACATAGTCAGAATTAACAACAGACTCAATAACAGAAGATTTCAGAGGATTATGGGGACACACATGAGAGATATGTGGTTACAGATGATCAACATCTATTCAGAAAAGTTGCGATTAAAAAGATGTGTTTTCAAAGAGTGAGAATGCTCAGTCTTTTAAGCACAGAATATAAGCAAAGATGAGAAACACCACTAAAAGTGTGAAGGACCGCAGTGGATTCATGGTACTAGAGCCCAAAACATGGAACAAGAAGTAGTGAGAAGGGAGCAGGATGGTGACTGAGGCTAGGCCACCAAGGGCCCAGAGGTCTTAGTGAGGAGCTAAGATTCATCTTGTAGAGAACATGGTAGCACTGACATAGAGCAGTAAATGACTAGAAGAATAGGTTGGAGACAGAGAGGGCCAGGACTAGCAAGAAGGAGACTCATTAGAAGAGTAGAGAGAAATGAGTGTGGTAAATACTAAAGCCAAAGCATAATGTAGGTTCATAGTGGATTATGAGGAAGAAAAATCCATGAAACACTTAGTAGATAAACATGGAATGACTTGGTAACTGATTACTCATGGGCTGCAATGGAGAAATGTTCAAGTATGACCATTGGGATTTCTAGTTTGGGTGACTGGGTGCATGGTGAGTCCAACATCTTCAATTAGGAGAGAGAGGAGGAGCTAAAGTATGGTGTTTGGGATGATGGACATGGGATGATGAGCTCAGTAAGGGATATATTAACTTGAGGCAAAATGAGTAGGATATGAAGTGATACCAGACCAGGTCTCTAATAAAGTTGAAATTATATAATGCACATGGGTTGCTTCATGAACTACATCAAACTAATTATCCTATTTTATTGCCATTAGTTTACAACATGAACCTCATAAATTTCTGTTTAACCTCATTCAGCTTTAAATTTTCTATCCACCTCAATGAAGAAAATAATGACCCATCATCTCTAACTCATAAGATTTGGGTTAAAGATGAAATTGTCTATGACATATCAAGTTATTCATGGGAAAAATACATAAATATAATGTGATATTAAACAGCATTAAATTCAAAGAGATGATATAATGTACCACAGTGATATTTAGTAATGAAAAGACAATTATAGATCTGAAATGCATGGTTTAATATGACAGCCAGATCAACATATTTTTAATCATATAAGTGAGAACTTAGTGTTCCCATCAGTCATATGTATTTTTAAGGACCCTTTCTCAGAAATCAAAGTATTATGTGCGTGTGCCTAGAGATGTGTATCCCCTTACAAATACAGATTGGAAATAAACAATTAAAATAGCTAACAGCCTGGATCCCTGGAGTTGGTTGGTAAACCAAAGCTGAGAGAGTAATATGTTTATAAAAAGCTTTCACACTTTAATATAAGCCCATGGTATCCCAACGCAGAACTGCTTCATAAGAAATAACCAAAAATCAAAAATTAAGAACTTGTAACTACCCAAGGTATTCGTAGAAAACTGGATCCTAAATGATTTACATTCCTGTTTGTCTATCTAATTTTCTGAATTACTGTGTAATATATTGACCAAGTCAGGAAATCATAATAGAATCAGTTGAAATTCTGTTTTGTAGTACTAATAATCATGGGGTCACCAAGACCCAGGCAATGTTTGTATTCATTCATCTAAAAAGTCCACTCACTCTTGAGCAAAAAGGACCTCATGAGTGCCATTCCCCATCTCCAAGCAACAAATAAGATTCCTAAATTTCTGCCTTTAGCACATTCTATTATTTAACAATCCCTATTGCCAGCAAATATCTCCACTGAGTCTCATTTATATTCATTGTTAAGTACCAATCGGCATGTGCAATTTTGAGAGGAAAACTGAGCAACTAGTAAGAGAAGAAGTAAAATCATTTGGTCCAAAACAAACACAAAAAAGGCCACTAGTCCTGATTCTGGTTGGAGTGACAGTGCAGAGGACATGTGGCACACTCAGACTGTCTGAATTTGCTTAACAACTATCTTTTTGAGAAGGAGAAATTCTTATCTCCTAGGAACATATGTTGGCCCTCGGGTCTGAAATACATAAAATAATTCTTATGAAAAGGGAGTAAGATAGAAAGTACTATGGGCACCTTGCATCCTCCTGTAATATCAGAACTTCCCTAAGGTGACACTTTGAAATGATGTCTGCCTACTCTAAGGTTCTCTGCCAAATATGTCAGTGTATTATTTCCCCTCTGCTTTAAGGTTCTCTTCTCCTACAAATGAGGATGGGGAAAATGATTTATTTCTTTTAAGTGAAGCCATTGTTCACTTACTGAAAATGTTTCCCTGACAGCTCTCTTATTCATCGACTAGCTGTGAACATAGATTTTAGACAACCCATATCCACAGATTAAAATCAAGAATGAAGAAATCAGTTAAACCAAGAAGTTGATAATCCTTTTTGAAATAAACTATGTCTTTAGGGATGGTTTATAGAGACAATCTCTATACAGGTCTCATTCATCATGGGTCAAAGGGGCAACAGTATTTACACATTTCCTTGGCAAGAATAAGAACTGATGCTAACATTGCAGTTGCCAATGTCAAGGCATTGTTCTAAGAGCTTTTCAAATATTACTTCATTTAATCTTCACAAGGAACCCAATGAAGTAGGTACTATCCTTCATATTTTCCAGGTGAGAAAACTAAGACAGAGGGCAGTCAAATAACTTGCCCAAAGTCATACTGCTGTTAAGTGGTAGGGATGGGATTAGAACCCAGGTAGCCTGGTTCCAGTGTCTGTACTCTTCACCACCATGGAATGAAGATTTTCTTCCATAAATATGCCTAATATATATCTAGCCAAATAAGATAATCCTGTTTTTAATTTCACAGCAAGATTGCATGTTTAATTTTCTGCTTCATCACCTCAATTACCAATATCATAACCATAATAATATTAAAATAACAATGATGACAACTGTTTTTTATTGCATGTCAATTATGTGCCTAGCATTCTAATAGGTATATTGCTTACATTATCTCATTTAATTGATTTCTTATAAAAATTCTACCAATGGAGAAATAAGTCTCATTTAATAGGTAAAGAAAATGAAACTGAGAGAAGGTAAGGGACTTCACAAGTTAAAAAACAAGGAGGAAGAGCACCAGGAATCTAGACTTCATGGCCCATGGCCTTCAGTAATGATACATTGCTACCATTTCACTTTGTAGACATGGCCTTTGCTTAGAATTATGATAATTTAAGTCTTGCATTCACCTTCATGATGCAAAGAATTACCCATATATTGATATATCTGCCCAGTACAAGCATATCTATACTGCTTAACAAGGTTCACTTTGAATGTTCTTAGATCTAAACCTAATGAGTCTGATTGAGAGTTCACATCCTGCCTATTCACTAGACAGCATGGTATTTTATAAAGTACATTACAAACGTGTTTAAAATAAAAAAAGTGATTGTCAAGTTTAGTGTCACTATCAGGCTCTAATACAATGTTTTTTCCATCTATGTAGCAAGGAATAATTGATTTCTGATTTTTTTCCCTGAACTGCAAAAACATTAACAGGTAATTCTATTAAAAATGATCTTTCCCATGAGACAAGTGGTGCTGTTTAAACTTAAAGTGAATTAATCTTCTAAGCATTATAGGCACGTATTCAATCATTTTAGTGATCTCTAATAATCACTACTAAACAGAAAATAATTCCACATTATTTCCTTATTCTGCTTATGACCTAAAATGTGTATTTTCCATTATTAGTGAAATTAATAAATAATGAAAACTCATGGCCATGAAACAGAAACATCTGAGATTTCTATATAGATAATAGCTCATTTGTATTTTGAACAGAAGTACAATTGAAACTAAAATGCCCCTAAATAATATGATGTAAACAAGATAGCAGTTGGTATGTGTATACTCATATACACGCAAGCTAAAATTGGAGGAAAGAAGTACAAGTACAGTGTTGGACTCAACTTCAACAGGGTTACTTCCATTTTGTTGCTCCATCATTTCAAAACAGAACTGCTGGCTTATGGTCCAAGGTGACTGTTTAAACTCCAGCCATCAGGTCTACTTTCCAGTCAAAAGGAAGAAAAAGGAGAGAGACGTGGATCTTCCTTAAATGACACTTCCTAAAAGTCACTCAAATACCTGTGTTTTTCTGTCTTTGACTGGAACTTAGTCCTAATGCAATACACAGTTACAAAAGGGGGACTAGGAAATACCATCTTTCTTTTATCTCCAGCTAAAAAATAACTCCCTATTAGGAAAAAGAGAATGGATGACAGAAAGCATTTAAATGTTTCTATCAGAGTTTGTGAACATAAAAAGAGCAATGTTCTTTAATGGATCTTGTACTTTTGTAGGTATTTTGACCCCACCCCCAACTTAGATGCTTGGCAACTATGGAAATCTAAAACTTTAGTTGTGGTTACATAATCCAGACGTAAATGTAAATGTTTTATATATAGAAGTGAATGCTATTGCTATATTATCTTAAAATGTTTATCATTGAAGAAGTTTAGCTATCATCATTTACTGATGATATAATACAAACATTGTGATATACACAATCAACAAACTAGAAGAGAAATAAGTTAACAATCACATCAAAAAAGAATTAATACCTAGACTAAACTTGACAAAGGATGTGAAAGACCTGTACAATGAAAACTATATGACATTGGTAAAAGAAATAAGGGGCCTCCCTGCTGGTGCAACGGGTTGAGCACAGCACTGTGAACCTGTCTGGAGCCACTGCAGCACGAGTTCGATACCCAGCCAGGGAGATTCCCACATGACACAGCAGACCTCTCCTGTCTCACCAGCTGCTCCCCTCAGCAGTGTACTTCAGTCGATCTGCCTGTTCTGCTCCCCACTCCGTTGCTGGTGAATCCGCTCACCACCCCACACCTCTGGTCTACACCCCAGCTTGTATGCATAAATAAATAAATCTTTAAAATAAAAAAAAGAAAGAAGGCCCCCAAATAGAAAGATATTCCCTGTTTATTGATTAGAAAAATCAGCTTTTTAAAAAATTAAAAAGATGATCTTCTCCACAGCAATATTAAAGTTTCTTTAAGGATATAGAACAACCATTACTGAACTTTATACAGAGCTATAAAGACCCTAAATAGCCAAAGCAATACTGACAAAAAAGAAGAGACATCAAAGCATACTACAAAGCTATATTAATAAAAACAGTATGATATTGGAATGAAAATAGACACACAGAACAATGGAATAGAATTGAGAGCCCAGAAATAAACCACACACATCTGTATGAAGCCAAGAATGTACAATGGAGAAAGTTTCTTCAACAACTAGTGCTGAGAAAACTGGACAGTCATATGCAAAATAACAAAGCACAAAAACACACAAATTAACACAAAATGTATTAAATCTGGATGTAAATATGAAATCATAAAATACATAGAAGAAAACAAAGGCAGACCACTTAACAGATAATAGCTTCAGAGATGTCTTTGAGAATTCAACTACAATGTCAAGGGAAACCAAAACAAACATAAACAAATGGAACTACATTAAAATAAAAAGCTTCTGCACAGTCAAATAAACAATAGTTAAAACAAACAAACAAAAAACCACCCCAATGAATGGGAGAAAATATTTGGATACCATACATCCCACAAGGGCTTATATTTAAGATCACCAAGAACTGATACAACTCAAAAAAATCAAACAAATAATCCATTAAAAAATGGGCAGAAGAGCTAAATTCTCCACTTCTCCAAAAGAAGACATAGAGATGGTCAACAGGCACATGTAAAAATGGTCATCAACACTTATGAAGGGAATGTAAATTAAAACCACTGAGATACCATTTCACCCCATGAAAATTGCCCATATCAAAACAACAAGAAACAGTAAGTACTGGCAAGGGTGTGGAGAAAAAGTAACCACTGTACACTATTGATGGGAATATAGACTGGTTCACTACCTATGAAAAACAATACGGAAGTTTCTCAAAACATTAATATGATCTAGCAATTCCACTCCTAGGTGTCTACCTGAAGAATAAAACACCACCACCACCACTAATTCAAAGGGATATATATATATACTCCTATATTCATTCTAGCACTATTTAAAATAGCCAAGTTATGGAAATAACCTATGGGTCCATGACAGATGAGTAATTTAAGAAGATGTGTGGTATTATATACCATGGAATACTCAATTTATAATAAAAAAAATTATGAAATCGGTCCTCCCTGGTGGTGCAACGGGTTAAGTCTCAGCACTATGAAGCTACTGGCAGCCACTGCAGCATGAGTTCAGTCCCTGGCCAGGGAGGTTCCCACATGGCACAGCAGACCTCTCCTGTCTCGCCTGCTGCTCCCCTCAGCAGTGTACTTCAGTAGATCCACCTGTACTGTTTCCCACTCTGTCTCTGGTCAATCCTTTCATCACCCCACACCTCTGGCCCACACCCCAGCTCTTGTATGCACAAGTAAATAAACCTTTTTAAAAAAATGATGAAATCTTGCCATTTGCGACAGCGTGGATGGGACTAGAGGGGATTATGATAAGCAAAATAAGTGAGAAGCAAATATACAAGTATTGAATGATTTCTCTCATATTTGGAGTATAGAGAAACAAAACAAAGGAACAGTAAAAAAACTAAAGGAAAAAAACCCTAGAAATTGGACTGTAGAATTGAGGCTGCCAGGGGTAAGGAGCAAAGCAGGGAAGGAACCCAGGGGACTATGGTAGAAGATTAT
The DNA here is from genome assembly GCA_004024925.1 of Scalopus aquaticus. Classification (NCBI taxonomy): domain Eukaryota; kingdom Metazoa; phylum Chordata; class Mammalia; order Eulipotyphla; family Talpidae; genus Scalopus; species Scalopus aquaticus. The sequence goes on along the minus strand of PVIJ01003985.1, from coordinate 60,328 downwards.
ATGTTCTTTGGTGGTGGGTGTAAACCTATACCTCCAAGTCATATCTTATGTTGTAAACCAATTGACCTCAATAAAACTACAATCACTGCCTAGGAAAGGAGGAGAAAAACACAGTCAGGCTACAGATTAGACCTGATTAACATTAGCAAACATAGGGCATCCAATTAGCACAAATTTTGGTTCATTGTGTTTAGAATACCAGGTAGCCAAAAAACAGAAGTCTTTTACTTGAAAAAGCTGTTACGAAAGGGAAAATGTAAAACTATTTTGTTGAGACCAAAAATTAAGTCTGGAATGTACAATAAAAAGAACATCTGGGGTCTCCCTGGTGTCGCAGCCGTTGAGCGCTGCGCTGTGGAGCTGTCAGCAGCACCCAATGAGGGTTCGACGCCCAGCTGGGGAGAATCCTGCATGGTGTGGCACATCTCTCCTGCCTCGCCCGCTGCTCCCCTCAGCAGTGTATTTCTGATCTGCCTGTTCTGCTCCCCACTCTGTCTCTGGTGAGCCTTCTCGCCGCCCCCCGCCTCTGGCCTGTACCCCAGCTTGAACAAAAAAAAAAAAAGGAACATTTGATTCAGAATGATAATACGTCCCCCTTCCCCCCACTTTTTTAAAATATATATAATAGCCTGTTCATAGTTGTTTTCTATTTTTTTGTTCAATTCATGGGAAGATTGTTTTTTCATTCTTTCCTTTTTTACTGCCCTGCACTGAGGAGCACTCCCCTCCCCCAAGCTTCCTGAATGAGTGGCTTTCAAAGCTAAAGACACATAGCAGTGATGTTTGCAGGAAATACTGGGCAAAGCACGAATACAAGCTTAGGGATGTCATAGGATCCACAGTTACCATGGCCTCTGAATTATTTGAAGGTAAAACTAGATACATAAAAATTTCAAGGGATAGATTATTCAGTATACTAATACAAATGAGAAAATGAGTTCCTAGTGTAGTATATAGGCTAGAGAAAGTGATGACTACTCTGTCGGTCTCATTTAATTATGTGGCAAAGTCACAGGTTAAGAGTCAGACAAACTTATGATCAAATTCTGGCCAACTTATCAAGGTTCTTGACTGCAAGCAAGAGAAACTAATTCTGATGAACTTAAAAAAAATCTTACTGGAAAAATATTGGTAGGCCCCAGGGCCTTCAGGAAGGCAGAATAGTACAGGCAAACAAGCAGGAGCAAAAAAAAAAGCTATGTTGCTGAGAAAAGAGTCAGATCATTCCTGGAAACAGTCATGCACACTCACCATGACAGAGTATGGCTTGTAACTCTGCTACCTTTATTTCCACTAGACATGAGATGCTATCACTGTGGCTAGAATAAATTCTAAATAGCTCCTGTTCCTTTGCTTTAATTCTTCCACACTGTTCTTCACAGAAGGAAATGTCCATCAGATTGGCCAATCTTAGGTCAGATTTTCAGACCCTGTCAGAGGTTAGACCTCTTGCTGTTCTGTTGTAGAAGATGAAACCCCCTAGCCTCAGACTCACATCTTTGCAATTTCCCCCAAATAGAAAAGTTCAGACGTTGGGGAACGTAAAAAAGAAAAGAAAAAAGTAGCCCTTCACATAGAGTCTGCAATTTCTCAGATATATGATCTTGAGAGAGTTCTTTAACTCTCAGAATCTTGGTTTCAATCTCTCTAAAATGGAGATTAATGTATCGCTCATAAGGTCATTTTGAGGATCAATTGAAATTATTCATAAAACTCTAAATTATAAAGCCCGTAGTAAGTAATCGATACATTGGCCAAAAGTGCAGTTATGAGGAAAGACCAAAAAAACGCTTCATTCCATCAACATTAATATGATAATGATTTTCAGGGCTGTTACTAACATCATCATAATTACCAAGAGTGGATTTTGAGAATTTAAATACCAAACTCCATTTAGCCTCTGCTGCCCTGAATAGTTGATGTCATTGGTTGATATGGCTCTTAAATTTCTTTTAATTGATCAAATTTTTCCCCAGCTTTCTCTTTCCCTCTCTCATCTATCTCTTCTTGTAATTCTGTTGTTGAGGAGAACCAGTGTTAAGTTCTGAAGAGTTTGCCATGGCCCAAATTGTCCTAATTTCATAACCATCTGTCGTCAGGCATGTTTCTCTCCCACGTGTATTTCCTGTATTTTGATAGAGCTAGTGAATGATGAGATTCAGGTTCAATTTTCTAGCAAGTCTACTCTGTAGGCAGAGGGCTGTGTTTCTATCAAGAGGTACATACTGTCTACTTCTTTATCTTTTGTCAATGTTTAGGATGACTATCTCGGTTTAATTCATCAAGGGTTGCAATCTATCATTCCTTCTTTATTGCTACTTAAAATGCTTTATAAGGAAAAACCATATCTGCTTGACCAAAAATACAGCAAAAAGAAAGAATGAATGCTTGACTTTTCCCCTTTAGAGACCAATTTTCAAAACACTGGTTTTCTAGCATCCTCCAAAGTGACCAGTAAAATCAGTATCTTTTCTTAGTATTATAATTAACTTAAGAGATATGGATATATTTGATGGCTTTAAACTACTTCAGTTATTATCTTACTAATGCATAATTGGCCTCTCTTTGATTAAAGGCTCCTGAGTCCTTTTAACAGGACCCTAGTAATTTTAGGGAACCACACCAATTTGTTACAAAATCACATCAGCATTGCCTTTGAAATGACTTTTGTATCCATTGCATCTTTCTTTTTTCTCTGATAGGCATCAAGTCCAATTTATAATGGCCCCATAATGAGATGGTTAACATTTCATTATTGCAACAGTACCCTCTCTCCCTAATCTTTTCTCACCCATACCCCAGTGATTGATTAAAGACTCAAACAACTCATGTGAATGTAGTTTTCCCTTATTTAAAAATCTTTTAGTAACTTATTCCTCCTATATACAAAGTAGACAAGTATACTAATCTGAGTTTTTAAGATTTGACATGATCTGGTCTCAGCTAGCTCCCACTTTATTTTTAATTTCTTGAAGCACATTCTTACTACAGACTAACTATATCACCCCAATTCTTTAAAAATATACTACACTAATCCATCTTCATGTTTTTGCTTAAGCTGATCCATAATTTCCACTTTTTGGAATTCCAACAATATTTTAGCACTCATTTTAGAAGCCACCTCCTTCTTGGAGGTTTCAAAAGCAATGAACCATCTTTGTTTGTCTCTTCCTTATGGCATTTTTCACTTAACATTTCATATTTTAGTCACTTATCCCAATGACTATGTAAAGGATAACTATGAATGAATAACTACAAATTTAAAATATTACAGATCAGAGTTGTGTTACTGTTTTTTTTTTTCAGTATTCAATTCTTTTATTAAAAAAGTTTACAAGTTACTGGGCTGATAAGATCTTCCAGCATCTTTTCCCCAACTCCCCAGTGATATGTAAATGAGCTGCAAGCCCTATGAAATCTACATACTCAGTGGTCCAAATGATTTATTTTGCATTTGACATATTAATTTTGCACAAAGGGAACAAACTGAATTCCTAAATGAATAACAGAACAGAGAGAAAACTTGACTATGATCATTGCTACTTTTTCTTTCTGTAGGCAGAAAGAGAGAGAGAGAGAGAGAGAGAGAGAGAGAGAGAGAGAGAGAGAGAGAGAATGTACAGAAAATAAAAATAAAACACAATTCTACCAGGTCAAGTCAGAGTAGATTTTATTATACACTACATCACATTGCTTTTAGTATTTATGACCTATAGTCAAGAATATACTTCTGTGTTATGAGAAAATATCTAAAGTGTATATGACAAAAGAAGTAAAAGGAAAGATTGAATTCTTTCTTCTCCATGTCATTTTATGTTCATCCTATTATGGCTCCAGGTCATGTATCTCAGCATCTTCAATATCATTTGTCAAAACAAAACAAACAAACAAACAAAAAAACCAAAAACAAAAACCCCACCAACAAAACCCCTAAAATTCAGAAATCTCAGTTGGAAATTTTTAAGTGACTGCTTATCAAAAACTCCAAACCTCTCTCAGGTTCAACACTTCTTAAATTACGCGTATATAATATATACACATACCCATACAATGTAACATGCACACATACCCATATAATGTAATACTACTCAGACATGAAAAAGAATGAAATCTTGCCATTTATAACATCATGCATGAACCCTGAGGGCATAATGCTAAGTGAAATAAGTAAGAGAGAAAGAGATAAATACCATATTATTTTACTTAAGTGGGATCCAGAATACCAAACAAACACACTAATCTGAACTAAAATTATAGAGACAGAAAAAAAATTGATGGTTACCAGAAGGGTAGGTGATTGGGAGGTGGGCAAGATGTCTGAAGGGGTTCAAGAAGTACAAACTTCCAGTCACGAAATTAGAAGTGAAGGAGATATAATGTACAACACGGAGACTATATTATACAGACTAAGTAATATGGCATTGCAAATTTGAAAGTTGCTAAGAAAATGTGGTAAATAGACATGATGATGATCATTTCACAATGTATACAAGTCAAATCATTATGTTCTATAACTGAAACTAAAATGTTTGTCAATTATGCTTCCATGAAAAAAAAGGTACTAATGAAATTATAATGGAGATGTAGTGTTATTTTTACTTTCTAAAAGTGCCTGCCCCTTATAGTTCATACATTTTTATTTCAAAGATAAAAATGGGAATATTATCCAATACATTTAAAATAATTTCGTGTAGGATGAGCCCCTTTTAAGTTAAACATAGATCTCAATGTGGAAATTGTTATTTATATCTTTTACATTTTGTATTCCCCTTGGGTAACCCACCACCAATTCACCTGTGAGCCATCTCGGGTGCCTTGTGTCCTTTTCTACTCTATTTTGTGTCCTTATCCTCCCCACTCCCCGCTGAGTGTCTCTCTCCTATTTGGTTTCCCTATAGTCCTGTTACAAGTGAAACCATTCAATATTTTTCTCTTTCTTTCTGGCTTATTTTGCTGAGTATGATCCCCTCTAGTTCCATCCATGTCGCTACAAATTGCGTGTGTTTATCTTCTTTCAATGCTGAATAGTATTCAAAAGTAATAAATATATTTAAAAATTATATATATATATATATATATTATATGTCAACAAAAACAAAATAGTGTAAAGTTCTATTTTACACTGATACAATCAAGGCAGTATTCAGCAGGCTAATTTAAAAACCTTAGTTGAAGTAGAATAGCACAACATGTAGGCAGACACAATCTAATTATACCTAAAATTTATAATCATTCATTTGCTGATTTTTTGGTGGGATTACAACACACCCTGTGTGTATGAGTTTACTGTTTGAAGATCTGTATCCTTACTAATATCCATAATATAAGGTCTATAATTTCCAGTTTTTATTTCTTTAAAAAGTAAAAAGTTAAAGAACATGTGAAACAGTCTTACTAAAAACTCCTCTAGATTTTTATATTTTTCTACGAAAGTTTTTCTGTAGTTTCTCACAACTACAATTTAATGAGATTTTTAGATATGATTAAATAATCAACTTAAATGAAAAGGAGTCTATCCTTTATTTTCACAATCATACAGCATTGTTATATAGTATTTGAGTTATAAAATTACAATAACTAATGAAACTAGCTTAAGCAGGTCTAAGAAATGCAATTATTCTTTTTTTTTTTTTAATGGAACGCTTCATGAATTTGAGTGTCATCCTTGCGCAGGGGCCATGCTAATCTTCTCTGTATCGTTCCAATTTTAGTATATGGGTTGCCCAAGCGAGCACAGAAATGCAATTATTCTTAACAGGCAGATATCTCAGCTGATAGGGGCAGAAGTATCCATGTGTACTAGGAAATAGCCCATTAGCAATGATTACCTATATTTTGCAGAAGGCATGGAAAGTTTGCTAATGTCAACTAATATGATATGGTTTACTTAGGAATATATTTTATAATAAATATTTAGGGCACATATTTTGAAAATTACAAAAACAGACCCATGTCTATATCTATGTAGGTAATATAGTTTATGTTTAGAGCATTTATCCTGTGGTGATGGGACTTTAATGCTACTTAATATGTTTTCGTATTATTTGATTTTTCTGTAATAATTCTTTATTTTTATTTACAGAAAAAGTATATAAAATAGTCAACCTAAGTCAGAGTGAGGAAGAATATTTCATTGAATTCATTTTATTTATCTTATTAATTATAACAAAGGCTAATTTACATCTAATTAACAAACTTCCCTTTGGTCAAATTATACAAAATCAGAAGGAAATAATTCTTATTTTGTTTCTTACATATTAAAAAGGACTATATTTCTACCAAGGTCTCAATCTCAATATGAAAAATAAATTAGAGAATTAAGACCTGGATATTCAAATCCCCAAATTCTTGATTTGAAGAGAATACATTATGTGGAAGACTAGTTTTGGCTTTAAGTAAGAAAAATTTCAACTCAAAATGACTTACATCAGGGAATTTTCTATATTTCTGGAAGTGTAGGTGAAAGGTGGCCTCCAGATTTAAAGCCTTATACTATCATCAGAAACTCAAGTTATTTTCATAACTCAGTCAGTTCTGGCTTAGCCTAAATTGGGTCTCCTCATGGTTTTAATATGGCTGCCAGGAGCAATTATAGCACATATTTCCTTGTTCTATTAGGAGAAGTGGAATGCAACTTTTCTTCCAAGCATGAGAAACTTCCCTCAGTCTGATCGGAACAACATAGGTCACAAGGTCACTGATGAGCCAATTGTATTTCTAGCAAAGTGCCATATGCTAATTGGTTTTAACTAACCTGCATTTATTTCTGAAGCTGGAGATGGGGGGAAATAACCTGAAAAAAACTACAATTCTTTTGGGGACTGGGAATTGAATAACAGGTAGGTAACCAAGTATGTCCAATAGGCTAAATAAGTTTTTTAAATATTTACAAGGTACAAATGAAGGTTTCAATTGAATCATCTCAACTGACTAGTCATATTGATGAAATTCACTGATAATTTTGCAGATTATTGACATCACTTTAAAGATATGTATTGCTTACATGAGTTTGGGGTCATAGAACAAGTATAAATTTTCATCCAACTTAATGCAAATGTCTCATATCACTGTTGTTCCCAAAGAGCTGAGAATTTAAGTAGGGAGGTTAATTTTGCATAAATAAAATCAAAAAACATTACTGCATTTTCTAAATATCTTTATTGCTATTATATTTGCAGAACATCTTTGTTAGGATTTTCCTTAAGATCTTGGAAGTGAATTTGTTTTGTTGTGAAACCATAGTTCAGTGAAAAATGTGGTACTGAGTAATAGATTGTGCTGGAAACAAAAGAATACGCCAAAAGATAGCAATTAGAGAAGTCTTGTGTAAAAGCATTTGGATGAGTACACAAAACAGAAATGCACAGAATTCTTACTGGTAGTGGAGAGGAGGGAATGTAATAGCTTGATCATAAATTTCCCTAAATGCTGGAAGATAGAATGTGTATAACACTGAATTTGGTTTTCTTTTCCAACAATTCTTTTCTAACGTCATTTATTGCCAAATAATAAAGAAGTAAACAGACGTTTAATTTGGTGTAACATTTAACTTATGCTAAAGCAAACTGACCTTCTTTTTAGTGAAAAGTGTTGGATTATTTTCCACATGCAGGCAAACGCAGGCAAGAACAAGTGACTGCTATGCCCCTCAGTAAGAGCTCAACATGGCCTTCTGTCTCAAATTGTAATTGAATATTGACTGAAAGACAGCACTGAGCTCTCAGCACAGAGAGCTGGAGAGAAAATATAAAGCTCTCTGTGCTATAGGGCAAACCCACATTTGCTTAGAATTGCTGTTTGGGATGGGGTGAGGGAATGTGTTTGTATTAATTGAAACAACTAATACCGGTTACAAGTAAACAGTGTCTGTCCACTTTGAAGTTGATAAAGTTAAATCATAATGCACAGCAGTGTTCCCTGCCTGTGGGAAGGAGATAGTAGGAAGGAATTCCTTTCTCCAATGCCAGGTAAATAGGAAGACTGACCAATGACATGGGATTGTTATTAAAGGAAGTTGTTTCTAGCGTGACCAGAGGAATATGCTGGAGCTAATCATGCCCATTGTAAAGAAGGCATTTTGCTTGTGTTGACAATGTATTCTTTGAAAATCTTGAAGTTCAAAATGCCTAATGGAAAACACATCACTTCAAGACAAGGTTAAGGCCAGTCACTCCCAATTGGCAATAACCCAGATGCCTGCACTGTCTCAGCAAGCTTTATGCCTCCATTCAGTTGTGTTTCCAATGGAGCTACTCAGGGATACAGTTCATTTTCAAAGACCACCGACCGTCTACCAAATAAAGGTCAACTGACAAAGTCCAGCAGTAGTCAGTGTTTACCACCACCGTTTTCAACCTACCTATCAAATCTTATGCCTTGTATGTGCTCATTGTTCAACTTTGTGTGATTAGGTACATTTGCTCCTCTTGTCCCTACAATACATATTCTGCTACCTCCATATGTTCAAATCTTACCTATTCCTCAGCAGCAATGCAACCTTCTCCAGAAAGCCACTGTAAGCCTCTGAAATTGATGGGACATTCTGAAGCCTTTAATATGGGTGTAATGACCTGGTGACCCAGGAATGTCTTAATCTTATCTCAGGCCAACATCATCTATGTTTGTGCTACATACAAATGTTATCATCTCTACTATTAACAGAGGAAAGATAAAAAAGATAATGCTACATAGGAATGTTCATGAAGACCAAGATTATTGGAAATGTTATATTTTCATTTTAATGCAAGTAACTCTGACCACTAATAAATGTGGTCCAATAAATTTCAGGAATCTCACCACTAAGATCATCTGCTTTACACTTGAGAAGGAAGCAGGGCAGGCAGTTTGAAAATATCTTATCGCCCACATGCCTGTGCAAACCTAGGTCAGTTTTTGAGATGGAATCATATCATTTGTTGGTAGGTACAACTCTTCTAGTTTGCTTGGGAACTCTTAGAAATTTTCTATCCAGATCCCATACAGGCAACGAAAGCTGGGCCACTATCTCTGTCCTCCTTTGGGCTTGATATTAACCTGGACTATATTAAAACCTCTTGAGACCATATGTATCCACATGGTCAGCTGAAACCTAAAATGGAATAATATACACATTTTCTAAAATTAAACCAGGTTTGTCCAGGAGTCCTTATGTTCTCCACAAAGTTACACAGGAGTGTTTTCACCCCTACACAGGATATTGGTCACTGAGCTTAAATGTAATTTAAAGACTCCTTGATTCAGATTTCTGAATCTAACCTAGGTTTGCATAGGCACGTAGGTGATAAGGTATTTTCAAACTGCCTGCCCTGCTTCCTTCCTTCTCAAGAAGAGGATGATCTTAGTGGTGAGATTCCTGAAAGTTATTGGACTGCATTTATTAGTGGTCGGAGTTACTTACATTAAAATGGAAATATAACATTTCCAATAATCTCTATCTTTGTGGACATTCTCATGTCCTTGATCAATATTTGCTCTAGTGAATTACCTTCAAACTAGTGTTCTGAGATACTTCTACATAGAGGCATTAATTTTCTACAAATTTCCCCACAAAACTATATTTTCTCTGCCTGATAAAACATTCATGCCTAATTCATGACCTTTTCTCACAACGTGAAGACATTTACATTCTTCCTTTCTCTGCCTTCTCCCTGCTTTCCACACTTGGCTTAGATTAATCTTCAAACATTACATCGGCCATGCCCCTCTCTGCTCAAAATTCCTTAGTGTTGTTCTCCATCTCTACTACCTACAAATAAAGTTCCCCCTCCCTCCCATTCCTTTACTCTCTGTTGAAGGGCATACTCAATCATGAACCAATCTTTGTTCTTGTTTCTTTTATCTTCAGTTTTGGAATCTTAGACAATTATATTTGTTCAGAGGCTCTCAAATTTGCTTTGCATTATCTCATCTCTGAATACTTAAAAATGTTTCTCCTTCCCCCCCAAATATAAATCCCTATCCTTTGATGTTCTCAGTTAGCTTGAGACTTAATTTAAATGCCACTTCTTGCATCAAGACTGGTGAAAGGCTATTTTATTTGTCAAGCAACAGAAACATGGTGTCAAGAGACCTAAAAAAAAGTCTGAGATTTTAAATAAAATACATTGTCTCCAAAAATGTAAAACTAAAATTGAAAAGATAAATTTAATAAATGTTTAATTAAATCATTTCCAAACATATGTCAACTTCATAGTAAAATTTAGTACTACTAAAATATCACTAAAGTTGAAAACAATTGGTTTTTCAGCTTGCAAGGATTTCTGTGACTATCCCATGTTTCCTGAGAAATCAGTCATTTATTATCCAAGACAGACAGTTTCAAAAGCAAATTAAAAAAAGAAATCCAGTCCAGTGTTTTCATAATAAAAAAGATAAGATGATATGAAATGTGAGATACATTTTAATATGTGCGAGTCACGATGACCTGCAAAAGTTTGCAATTGTGCTTTGGTGCTCCAGTCTACTTAGTATAAATCTGTGACTGACATCACAGTTGATAGAGCCCAAGATGCACTTAGGAGATCCAGGTTGGTGCTTGATAGTTCTGTGAGGCCTCTCTGTATCTCACTCTTGTCCGCTACAAACCAGGACTTTAGAATACATGCTCCACTCACAAAGGTAGTTTTGAATGATATCTCAGTGAACATGCTACTGATAGTAAGGGATATTTATCATTTTCTAAATAGTCATGAATTATGATAGTAAATTCATGCATCAACTGGGTATTGGGCACCTATTAGGTGTATGCACCATCAACCAGACACCAGAGGATACTAAACAAAATCATCTTTGTAGAATCAGGAGAAATAGACAGATATACATTGAAGTTAGGTGTGCTAAATGCTCCATTGCAGCACATGGATAAGAGTATGGGGTAGATTTAGATCATCTGTATCCCAGCCCAGTTCTACCACTATTACATGCAGGACCTAAGACATATTTCTGAACTGCTTTGCCTCTTGTTTTCCTCATTTGTAGGGTAGAGATGATTAGTACCAATCTTGCAACATTACTCTCATGATTAAATGAGTTGAGGTTTTTAAATTTATAAAATGGTGACATCATAGACTAACATAATAGTCATTATTTATTCATTATTTTTTCTTTCTAATGACTTGGCAGCATGATCTACTTAGGAGGGTGATAGAAGGCAAAGTAGGGAGGTCTTTTTAAGCAAGAGGCACAGCATATGCAAAGACACTGAGTCACCAGAGAACTTGGAATGGTGCAGGGATGTTACTCTGAAAGCTGGATAGAATGTGGGTAAGAATGGAGACAGAAGGTGCTTACAAAAGTCCATGCAAGCAACCATGAAGACCCAAATCAGGGAACCAGTGGATGTTAAAGACTGTGAATTTTCTCTGGAGGAACATCATCAATAGGACATGTGCATCTTTTGGTGGTGAGGATGAGCAAGAGTAAAAATTTGGAGTCATGTACTTTTGCCTGCAACAGCTTTATTATGAGGTACCGCCACTAGGCCATTCACTGAGCAAATAGAGGGGGAAGTGTTAAGAGAAACTCTATGGTTGATGGGTCTGAGGACTTCTAGGGGAGGTGTCATGGTGGGCAATGATCTCCCATATGTCATCTGTAGATCTGCGCCATCTGTGAGCTTCTTGTCATTGGTCCTCACCAAGATAATGTGCTAGTGCTGGAAATGACATCAACTCCATCACTATGCTGTTCATTTCAGGTACCAATGTTTGGGTAACAAGACTTTTTAAACTGCATTATTTTTATTGAGGTAATATTGGTTTATAATACTGTATGCCATATAATTTATGATACTGTGTAATACTATATAGGGATGTAGGTTGACACATCTTCATATATTTTACCACACAATGCCCAGTACCAGAACACCAAAAATCCTCCACCGTAGTCCACTGGGCCCTCTCCTTAATCATTTCCCTACCCCACCCCCATCCTTCCAGACTCTTCTTTCTCCCTCTGCAGCTTCAATTCTGCAGTCCAATTACTAGGGTTTCTTTTGGTTTTGTTGTGTCTATTCTATTGTTTTGTTTTTTATGTTCCATATGAAGGAGGTGAGGTGATTTGTATTCTAGCACAAGTTCCCTATCTCATTGAAAACCCATAATAAATCATATCCTGACTTGCCTCTGTCTGAGACCATGTCTTCAGGAGCACAGATGTAAATGACTAGATGTATGTGTTTGCAGGTCTGGTTGAGAGGTCTGTATGAGAGGAAAGATTTGAGAAGAGGAAATGTAAAGATATCAGTAGTTGAAGTAGGTGAGCTTGTCCAGAGGGCTGGTATAGAGATGAGAAGAGAGATGACTGGCTTGTGAGGGCTTCTATAACCAAGTATCACAAACTAGGTGGCTGAAACAACAGGGGCAGATTGTCTCGCAGTTCTGGAGGTGAGACATTTAAGAAAAGCACTGGCAGGGTTTGTTCCTTCTGACGACTGTGAGGAAGAACAAAATCCATGCCTTCCCCCTAGCTTCTAGTTGTTTTCTGGCAATCTTTGGTGTTCATTTCTTGTTCCAGATAAGGTCACATTCTGAGGTACTGCAGTTTAGGGTTTGGGCAAATGATTTTTGGGGAACACAGTAAATCCCTAATAAGGGTCAAGAATAAAGATCTGAAAAACACCAATTTAATAAACTGGCCATATACAGCCTTACCCTGTAAGTTATGTTCTGTGTTAGTTACCTCAATTTTTCAACTAGATTGATAGGTTATGAGAGATCAGGAAGGCTGTCTGAAATGTTTTTACATATTTTGCCTACAGAATTTAGTGAGTTTCTTGAATGTCGAAGTGGCTCAAAACAATGTTGTCAGATGATGTATAACAAACAAAAATTGAATATGGAAGAGCCCCCAAGATATGTTTTGAACACAGTATGTTATGACACGCTGCCTTATAGACAACAGTTGCTGTACTTGTCAGAAAAATCACCAAAGTAGATGTTCAAGATATGTTTTAACTCATTTGCTTAAACAACTCTATGCATACTATCCACGCCAAAAGACTGTTTTTCTGCATGGGCAACAGAAGGCATAATTATTTGCAAGAATTTTCCATGTTTTTCCTTTGCTTTCTTAAGTGGCATGGTAGATTCTCTACCACTCTACTGCTTTGGATTTTACTAAAGTCCTATTGTCTTCTTGAAAGCACTATAGCCCCTGGAAGGTTTGTAAATTATCCTGTGCTCCTAGAACACTTAGGACTAATAAAAGTTAATTTCAGAGTATCTGAGAACTTTTCTACTGCACAAAAGTGAACCTGAGAAATCCCACATGACAGGTTGATAGTCTTCTCTGGGCTGCCAAAAGGACACTGGTATATTATTAGTTTACTCCGTCTCTCTCAATTTTGGAAGAGTAGCTGGAAACTTAGACACTTGGGGGCTTGATAATTCATTTTTCAAAACCCTCAATGTTTCCTTTGCTTGTTAAAATTAAAGGAATGGCTTAGCAAAGGTAATTTTCCCTTTGACTAGTGAAAGGCATTGAAAAATCCATACCAAAGCACTTTTACCATTTTGTAGATATTTCACACACCCATCATATTCTTATTACCACATTCAATATGCATCAGTGCCATAGTTATTATTCATTCATAACGTCACTCAGAAAGAACTTTAGACAGCTACAGTAAGAGAGAAAATATTTCCAAAATCCCACAAGTGAATAAAAGTAGAGAAAAGAAGCATATTTATGCATATCTAAATATATAGAATTTAGAGAGTCTATTATATAACCTTGGCAACATTGAGACTGACAGCATTTTGAACAGCCTAACTTTCACTATAATGCTGTTGACTTCCCATTCTTGTTTTTCTTCATATAGAAAAATAGAAGTAAAACTTACAAAAGATCATATATCCGATATGGAGGTTTAGTTTCCACCTTGCCCCTTTCTAACTTCATGTTTGGCCAGTTCACCACAGACTACATTGATACAAATTCAACTGGGATTCAGTCATTGCAAGAAATTCAAATTTGCTCATGATCTTTAAAAGCTGATTTTTTTTCTCTAGAGCAGATCTAGAAATTTCTCAGTTGTTGGTATAAATAAGCCAAGTTGGGAGGTAACTGAAGAGATGTTTCTGCAACATAAATTATTTGGAGGCATATAGTAATGGTTTACTCTTTGTGTTTTTCACTAACGGAGGCAGACTGTATTTAAGACTTCACTTCCTCTCCTTAGAAACACCCTAGAAAATAAGGCATCAGTGAAGAATTTCAACAGTCTGAAAATCTACAGACACCTATTTTGTGCCAGGAACTGTTGTGGGAGATGGGTAATCAAAGAAGTGTAAAATGTGGTCCCTGTTTTGGGGGTTCATACAATCCAGTGGGAGAGAAGCATACATACAAAGGTAATTTAAATATAACATGTAGTCAGTAAATTGGACATAGACTACAGACAGAGTTGTGGAAACATTAGACCCCATATAAAATTTTGGGTAACAATTCTTGAAGGAGATAGCAGCAAAGTTCATCAAAAGATGAACTTCTATTTGTTTTAAATTTTATTTCTTATTTACTTAAAATTCTTTTAATTGGCCAGAGAAAGGGAACAAAGAGGTCTAAATTCCAGATTCTTTTCTCAGATGTGTTACTGGGGTTAGGATCAGTCCATCAATATCTGTACAGCAAGGGCAAGAAGAGCTATTGTTGTCAAGAACCAGATAGCTGGTATCATGCCACTCGGAGAAATAAATATAAAATCATATAAAGTATGATTTATATGATTATATTTTATATAATTTCATTTAACTGAAAGTATGCTTGTTCTAGAACATTCCATTATTTAAGTGATGACTTGGTAGTCTTATTTCCAATGCTTTTTGTAATGATAAAAGGTGCAATTTTGCTACATCTTTTAATTATGAAAATCCAGAAACAGAATATTTATATGAAATATCTTGATAACTTTAATGTTGGGAACTAATTTTAAAAAATCGGAAAGAACACCACAGATAAAACAAAATACTTTGGTAGGTCAACTTCAGCAAAGCATAGTTTCCAATCTCTAGTGTGGTCTGTACTATTGTAAACTTTTAAGGTCTCCCCTTCACCTAAACATTTAGGTAGTTAAACAATTTCTAACTTCATCTCTGTCTCAGCATTTTTGAGGGATCTTTTTTATTTTTAATGTAAAAACAGAGCATGTAAAATTTTGGGTGAAATTATGTCTTGATAATGAGTAACCTCAATGCTTAGAAACAATTTGGTGAGACAGGTACAGTAGAGATTTTCAGACATTTCCCCATCTTCTTCTTCACATGACAGATGAAGAAATTGCTACAGAAAGAGAAGACGAGTTGCCTATAATTGGTGGATTATGAGTGGTAGCATTTTAGCTCCAATTTGGGTTTCACTAAATAACCTTTCCTGTATCAACCAGATTTCTTCAGGCTGTTGAGACAATTATTTGAACTACAATAGATTCTGCCAAGCCTGCAGTCACCATGCACTGGATTTTTCCATGTGGGTTTTGTTACTTGGAATCACAAGAATGGGGCCAATAGTATCCCACAAACAAGGACTCCTTTCCACATCCCTGCTACTTCATGTTTTTCTCCTGACAGTAATACCCATCTTTCTTATGCTTACAAAAATCATACAAAATCTATAAAACTTAACTCTAGGGGCCTCCCTGGTGGCTCAAGGGGTTAAGTCTCAGCACTATGAAGCTATCAGCAGCCACTGCAGCACAAGTTCCATCCCCAGCCAGGGAGCTACCCACTTGGTGCAGGGACCTCTCCTGCCTCTCTCGATGCTCCCCTCAGCAGTGTATTTCAGTAGATCTGTCTGTTTTGCACCCTGCTCTGTCTCTGGTGAATCCCCTCACCCCCACACCTCTGGCTTAACCTGAATTCTTGTATGCATAAATAAATAAATCTTTAACAACAACAACAACAAAAGACTTAACTCTAGTCTACTTCCTCCATGAAGATTTTCCCTTCTATTATATTCAAACCTGTGGAATCATATTTTCCCTCCCCTGACTTCAGTATTTGTAATCAGCATCTTCTGACGAAATACCTTCTTATTCTCAACTTATTGATGAGTTTGTATGTTACTCTCCAAATTGGAATATACCCAATTCAGGAGCATATCTCACAGGTGTCTTCTCATCCTGTCACCAAGCCTGGGAGAGTGCTTGGTGCAAGGAGTAAAACTAGTCACATATTTAGAAATGAGTTATAGGTTAGTAGGACTATGCTAATAATTCCAGCTTAAGTTTGTAGACATCAGGCCCCAAATCATAAATACTTATCTTTCAATGTGATAACTAATAATTGTGTATCAAAGCACTTCTGCAGAGGAAAGATCTCTGAATCATTTAACTTTTACCAGAGTTATAAGTATGATACTTCAGGAATGAAACATCTAGTTTCCTTTGTTCTTCACTCCAATTTTAGGGAATCATAAGGCTTTTCCACATGTGTAATGAGACAAGAATTTCTCATTACCTTTTTGGTATTCCAAGTCTTCAGAATGTCTCTGCTAATACCAGTGTATAAAAGTTGCTGCCCGTTGCACAAAAAAGATTGGGGGACAGGGGGAATGCCAGAAAGTACATTTAAAAATTCATTCTTTCCATGATAAAGAAACACATTTCAGTTTGAAGGATATCTACTTAAAGAGTCTTTTAGTTCTCTCAAAAGGTTAAAATACTTTATTATTTAAAATGCAAGTCCTATGTTGCATTCACAAAGAAATACTTAAGAATTTTGAATAGCAGAGTTAGCCCAGAAGTCTCAAAGCATGTCTGAATGATGAACACTATTATTGATTTATAATATACACACATTCTCTGTCTCTGTATCTCTCTGTCTCTGTCTCTCTCACACACACACTGTATATATACTATATACACTCTCTCTATATATACATATGTATTTTATATAAACATATATAACAGGATCTTAAATTTTATGAAAGTTATGGGCTTTTGAGAAATAAACAAATAACAAAGTCAAGTAAATGAATGAAGATGGAATCGCTGTGGCTAACTGTGACTCAATGTTAGCCATAATTTCATGGAAAAATATAAGCTGAGTCACATGGAGATGAGTAACCTAACTTACAACACATTTAGTCTAGTCTTGAATGAAATAGGAGTTCATATAGAAAAGACACATTTATAGGATTACCCCCTTCCCTCACACACACACACACACACACACACACACACACACACACACACCTCTAGAGGCACATATAAAATTTTTTTTGGAGATTTGTAATCCAGACATTATGAATAATTCCTAGCCAATTTTTTAAATTGATTATATCAATCCAAATATTACATAGACTTGTTTATAGTGCCTGCTTTGCATTCTCTCAGTACCATCTATAAGTAGCTAGTTCACATGAGGTAGCCACCCATCATCATTACTATATAATCTAGAAACATATGGTGTAGTTTTGCCATGCCAACTTCTAGGTATGCACTCTACCATACCGACAAAATAAAAATAAAAATCACAGAACTGTTTTCCAAACAATCATTGTGACAATCTGGTGGCTAGATTTTTGTTTTGGTCATGTACTATCATTATCAGCATACTATATTTAGATTCACAATAGTAAAAGAAAAATATACTTATATGTGATAAAATATACTTTCAAATAGTCTGTTTAAGGTCATTTCTTTTAATCAGGAAGATTGTTGGAATGCCCAGATATGCTTTTTCCCAGTAAAAGTGAAACCAAATTTATTAATTATCAGAATTGTCTAAGAAAGTCACCTCTTCTCTCTGCTCCTCCCAGTTGCTTTTATGAACTTAAAGACTTTTTTTTTTACCAGCAAGAACCACATACAAAGATTGACAATTTCAACATTCAGCTTTATCAACTAACAGCCCACCTCTCTCTATCAAATTTTTTCTGAAGCTGGTATCTCAATGTCCATTTTCCCCACGTTGGCTATCTGATAGGTGCTCAAAAGGCCAGAGGACAGTGTCTGTCAACTCAAATAAAAATAACGTTGGGTAAAGAAGCCCACTGGACATGCTATCAGGGTGTTAGGATTCTATTTTTCACTCCAGAATATTTTCTGGTTAGTGTTACATATCAAAAAGACAGAACTTGGAATTATAACACTCAATTTGCCTCAAGTCCTACTATAATAGTTTACCTGTCTATATAGCACTTTATGAAACCTATGAAATCTCTCTGAGTCTCAGTTATCGCTTCTAAAAAATGGGGACAATAATTCCTATATTGTTAGGGTTACTAGGAGAACTTAAAATGACCTAAAAAAAGAAGAAATTTAGGTAAAAACAGGAAATTTGAAAAACTATAAGTTTTGGTTAACAATAAAGTATCAATATTGTTATTTAAATTATACACATGTACTATAATACTCTAAAAGATTAATAATAAGGGAAATTGAGTGTGGGATGTATGAGAACTCTGTACTATTTTTTCAAGTTTTCAGTAAATCTAAAAACACTTAAAAATAAGCTTGTTAAAAAAAAATCTAAGTGAAGGGTCTTACACATAGTTGGTACCTAGAAAGTGACAGCCATGTTAAGATATAGATTGCTTGCTCCCATAAAGTGCAATACACTCTGTGCCATCCTAGATTCCACCCAGTATTATTGAGATAGCCTCCCCTTATGTTGATATATAACTTTGTATAAGGTATGTAGCTTGATGACTTCAGGATCTTTTCTTTTCTCTGATTCTGCAATTCTTTTTCACAGGCAATTCTCTCGCCCTCTGTCTCACTCTGTTCCCTTTTTCTACATTTTTTCCTTTAGCTTTTGCTAGTTCACCCATTTCTATTCTCTTACACCTTAATATTCAGTTTACGGCTAATTTGTATTTCTCCAAGACTAATTTTAATAGATCAATCTTAGGTGTTGGCTTTAAATTTTACAATGATTATGCAAACTTTTTGGTTACTTTCAATGAGCCCTCATTAAAAAGAAATTAAAATGTTGTTTCTATTTGGAGAAAAGCAGTAAAATATCTTTTCCCAGGGAGGCACTAAAAACTTAAATGTACAGCAATGGAAAATCTTGCTTTCTTTTATAATAAGGAGCTATCCGGTTTCCCAGTATAGCCAGCAATGCTGAGGCAGCTTTATGGAGAATGTATTTAGCACTAGTTTTCTATAATAACTAAAAATAGTTTGGCCAAATGCCACCCTGGATTGCAGTTCTGGAGTCTCTCTGATGTAAGGTCAGGAGTAAAAACAGAACTTGCCCCTCAAAACCACAGCTTTGAATGGATCCAGGTAAAATATACAAGATCAGAAAAACCACACCTCATGGTGATCTTTCTCAGGTGACTGAGGTTTGGTTTAGAAAAAATGGATTTTTCTGAGACTGGGTTTCTTTCCTCATTCTCAAGCTGAATTAAGCCTCCATTTAAAAGGACAGAGCACTTAGGATCTTGTGACTGACAAATGGAATCTTGCTTTTATTTTTTCTTTAAGTCACAACAGTTTTCACTGCCAAAGAGACAGAATGTCTTTGGTTGGTGCTGTTATTAATGGGGTAATTTTGGAGTTGGAATTTTCCCTGCTATACAGACACAAATCACAGTAATTTCAAGCCACAGCTTGAAAAATCAGGTTCTGAGGACACAGTATTTAAACTTAAAGGTATATGCAAAGAACTTTTGCTGCTCTGAGAATACTTTTGCTCCAACACTTTTACTGTATATACTCCAACACACAGGTTGAGAAAAAGAAGCCACTGGAGGAGTTCAGCCTGAAGTGTGTTGCCCACCTATTTCTCAACCAGGAAATTAGTTTTACTTTTAATCAAACTAAGCTAATGGCAGCTGAAAGAAATTACTGGTGGTGAGGTGTGAGGTGTGTGTGTACACATACAAGCAAAACAAACAAAGAAATCTGTGCTAACTCAAGATAAGGGTGCATAAATATAGGAAAACCTACCACTCTACTCCAATAACATGTAACTCAGTTTTAAAGGCAGCTATTTTAAGAAATGCACTATTTTAAGAAACTGTCCCGACAACCTTGATGGGGTTACACCACCCCTCTTCACTGGCTTTTCTGATAGCGCAGATGCTACAGATCAATTTAAAAGAGACAAGAGAAAGGAGACTTTCTTCACTAACTTGCTCTTCTGGGCCCCTGACCCCTTGGCCGCTGCCCCTCACCCCGCAGTAACCACTCCCCCTCCTGGGGAACAGCTGATAGAAACAGGCGTTTATTTTTGTTTTGTTTTCCACATCAAAGGCAGCCCGGAACCGCCTCAGCCTTGCCCTAGCCTTAGACACAAGAAGCTTTTTTGATGCTTATAATTGCGAGACTTTTTGCAGCTGCACTTTATCAAGTCAGCAGCTACAGGGCTTGGAGGGCCTCAGAGAGCCAGAAGGTGGCGGCGAAGTCACCTTGGGAAGAGAAGAGGGTCAGAAAGGAAGGTAGTGGAACTCACACTGGCAAAGGAGCCAGAGGGCGTGCCCCTGCTCCAGGGTCAGTGAAGAAGGAGAAGGGGAATTGGAGGGAACCAGAGCCCAGAGCGAAGCGGTGTCGGAAGAGCCTCAGGCGACCTTAGTCAGTGATCAGCTGACCCCGGCAGGAGGAGGAGGGTGCCCTTCACAGTGCCGCTGGAAGCTCTGCCTCCTGGGCTGGCTTTCTCCCGCCTGCCCCTGCGGTAGTTCTCTGCCCGGGCCAGCCAAGTCCGACTCGGAGGCGCTCTTTTCGCTCCACACCCGTGCCCCCGCCAGCAGGGTGCCTCCGCCTGTCGAGCGCACGCCCAGGAGGGCGGGTCCGGAGCCGAGCGCCGTCGCCAGCCGCCGGAGTGTCTTGGGAACCCGGCAAACGAGCCAGGCCTCCCTGGGCGCCGCGGGCTGCAAGTCACTCCCGAGACTCCCGCACAAAACAGGACCTGCCTATCGCGCTCCGCGGCGCTTCCAGGAAGGGAGGCCCGGGCTTGCGGCGCTGCGTTCCAGGCCCGTACGGGTCCCGGGCCTCTCCGGGCTCCTTCCGGGTTGGCCCCGGCTGTGGAGAGGGAGCCCGGTAGCCCCTTCCCCAGGGCGCGGTCTCCTCCTGCTCCACTTCGTCAGCTGCGCCGCCAGTTCCCATTGTTCGCCCCGCCCGCCTGGTGAGGTCCTGGAGCTACTGCCAAGGCCTCCCAGGCGCACCTACCTTCTGCTGCCGGCGAGCCATGTCGGTGGGCTGCTTGGCGTTGAAGGGGTAGGCGATGCAGCGCATGACGAACACATACAGCTGCAGCTTCTTCTTCCTCTCCTCTTCCTCCTTCTGCAGCCGCTCCAACTCCTCCTTCTCCTTCTCGCTCACCACCGACGGGCTGGGGCTGGAGGGCCGGCCGCCACCGGCTCGGCTGCTGGGTTGCAGCCCTCCGGCCCCGCCGCCGCTGCTAGCGCCGCTGCCCCCGCCGCCGCCGGCGCCCAGCCCGGCCCCGGCACCGCCGCCGCCCCCCAGCCCGGCGCCGCCGCCCGAGCTCTCGCTGGTACGGCTGGGAGAGAGGCGCGCTCCGGACGCGGCCGAGCCGAGCACCTCCTTGCAGCTCTCCTCCTCCACAATCTCATCCGACTCCTCTTCGCTGGACGAAGGGTCCAGCATGGTGGCGCCTGGGGCGGGGGGTCCCCGGAGTCCCTGACTTGGGGCGCAAAAGGTGGGGAGCGCTGGAGGCAGCTGGGGGGTCGGCGCTCGCGGATGGGCGCTTCTCCACAGATCAGGGAACCGACGCTCTGCTGCTCAGCCTCGGCCGCCGCGACTGCTTCCTCCGCCTGGCGTTTGGGAGCTGGGCTTAAACCCAGGAGCGCGAGGGGAGGAGGGGAGGGAGAGGTGCGCCTGTGGACCCACGGTGGGCAAGGGGCAGAATCAATTGCGATCCCCGAGCCCGCAGCCGGATGCCATCTGCAGCCGCTGAAGGAGGCGCCTCCAGAAAAGATGCCGAGTGTTGCAAGCTGTCAATGCAGCCTAAAGCCGAAGAGGCATCTTGCCGATTGGGGAGGGAGCGGCGCTTACGTGTTTATTGGCTTAACTCTCCCGTGTCCGCGGCGTAAAGGGTGGTTGGAGGGGGGAGAGCGCGGAGCATCCCCAAAGACTTGGAGCTTCAGTTCTGACCCGAGTGCTTTATCATCATCCTCTCTTCCTTCCCTTTGTGGGTAATTTCCTCCTGGATTCCCAGCTTACATTGCCTCGACCTCTCTCCCCCTCCCGCGGGCAAAAAGTTCTTGGGGAAGAAGAAATAGACAAACCAGTGATGTCTTCTTGTCAGCAAAGAGTGGGCTCTCTATTTGGGGGCGCTAAATCTGAGTCTCACTAAGAGGATGTCGGTGAGATCCCAGTCGGGAAAGAGTATCGCCTATCCCCAAGATTCTTCACCCCTGGGGCATCGGGGCACTGAGGCTGAACAGTGTGTTCCACCCGCAGAAGCTCTAATTCCAGCAATTTCCTTTACCTATGTCCACTTTCACTAAAATAAAAGGAAAACAAATTTTGTGCTGATTGGTGTATCAATCATGCAGTTTAACTACTTAAGTAGAACCCCCCCCCCGAGTAATCCACAAAAGCAACGATGAACACCCTTTCAATACTAAGAAATGAGAATATTTTCTGCTGAGGTGAACCTACCAAAGAAATAGAAGGGTTTCTGGTTGCTTAACCCTTCTTTCATTCTGACTCGCTGGAGGATTGGGGTTGAGGATCCGAGACCAGACCCCGAGATCAGAAAAATAACTCAGCGGCATCAACATCTAATACCTCAACTCTGCCACACTGTCTTCTAGGTTATCTATTCAATTTAAAGCAGCAGATGGTCCCTTCCTCCCTCTGCTCCTTTCACTTAGGCCAATAAACCCGATGGAGTGGGGAGCTAGCCAGCGTGCTGAATCTAATCAAGGACCCACAGATGGATGGAAAGCAAACCAACCCTTGCCACCTTGGCATCTTAGGCTAACTAAAGATCTCTCTCCACTCCCACCCCCCCAAACCCTCCCCCATCAACTCCTATACTTACGTGTTTTATAATGTTCTAATTATTTGTAATCACTCGTAGGAATTATTGTAAACGTATAGCATGACTTTAAAATTTACATAACATCTGTCTATGTATTTTCAAGCTTACCACGAGTTGTATTATAGGCTTCAGTACTCAAGTGAAACTTTCTGACTAATCTGTTTGAGAATTAAAAATTAACTCAAAACAACATCTAGTTTCACATTAACTCCAACAATCCTGCTTGATTTTTTTTAAATTAAGTTGCATATATGTTGTTTTAGTCACATATATGGTGACTTCTTGATCATCTCACTTCACCTCATGGACACAATTTCTATGACTATCACACATTCTGTATCAATTTAAGGTAAATGGTCCACCAATGTGAAAATTGTTACAATTTGGCAGTCTTTAATTCTTAATTCTTCTGAAGAATGAAAAGATGCTCAAACCATGTACTGTTTTTCCTGGAACAGAAAATATAGACCAGTTGATCAATCAATCAACCTTTATTCAGCAACTTTTTATGGAGTAGCAACTATTTTAAATAGGTAGACAGAATTTTATTTTATGGAGTAACAACAATTCTAAGTAGGTAGAATTTTATTTTTATTATATTTAAATGATTTTAAAGGTTCTTTTGGATGGAATCTTCAAAAGACAGTTTCTTAAAGAGTATATAATTTCCTTTGGAAAATACAACATAAACATATGAAAAGACTGACAGCAATTATTTCAGTGCAATATATCAACAAATACAACTTAGCAAAATGCTAAAAAATGGCATTAATGAAGATATGAGCAGAAAACTTAATTGTAAAACCATAGTGATAGGGCAAAGGGCCAAGTTTGAGAGAGAGAGTGTGGGTTGATAAGGGTGAAGTAAGAAGGAAAAAGCCAAACGAATAATCCATTTGGCCAAATGGAGGGACCATGTTTAGGACACAAAGAAATCGATTAAGCTTGCAGAGAGGGTACTCTTGAAGACCAGAAAAAAAAACTATTTACTAATTATAATTAAATATTTATTTAAATAAACTTAAGCATTTAAGAATTGTCTCAATAGGCATTGATAGCTTAGTGACTGTCTTTGGCATTATTTGGAATTTCACAATTACCATAATAAAATTTTATTAAGTTTTGTATTTTTATAAACTCCATTGGAATTGTTTTCTAAAATAAACTCATAAAAACATAAATTAAGGGCCTCCCTGGTGGTGCAGCGGTTGAGCTGTCAGCACTCATGCGAGTTCGACGCCCAGCCAGGGAGAATCCCACATGGTGAGGCAGACCTCTCCTGCCACGCCCGCTGCTCCCCTCAGCAGTGTATTTCTGATCTGCCTGTTCTGCTCCCCACTCTGTCTCTGATGAACCCTCTCGCCACCCCTTGCCTCTGGCCTGTACCCCAGCTTGTATGTATAAATAAATAAATCTTAACAAAAAAAGAAAAAAACACTCTAAAAAAACCCCCATAAATTAAGTATATGCCTTTTGTTCATCACATAAACATATGATTTGAGTATTAAATATAGGTTTGCTTAGATAAATGTAACAATTTTCTCAATCTCCCATAAGTGTTCAATCAAAGAAACGTAAACAGATTTTACTAGACATATTTTTTTAAGGATTTTTCAATGATGTGCTTTGCTGTCTTTTAAAAGGTACATCCTTTCAAAGATACCTTTTACATTTACCAAAAATTAATTCAAAGTCTTTGGAGATATAACCCTTTGCTACTACTGAAGAGAGGATGTGCCAGCCAGAACTCCTGAGGAATGTGAACCAGGAATTGTGTCTTCCCTAAATGCAAATGTTGGTGTTGGTGAACAAGAAGAAAACCCCAAAAGACATCCAAAGATGCTAAACATTTATCTGTCTTTTGTTAACATCCATGTTCTTATTTCTAAAAATATAATTCTACCATAGACTCTAATGTACATGATTATTTATATCCTCAAACAAGCTATTTTAGGTGCTTGCATGTTTGTCCCTCACCTCCAGTTCTGCTTTGGAGGAAACTTGAATAACCTCAAGGTGATGGAATAAATTTTAGTCAGCCATCTGGAGACCATATCATGAAAGCCAAAGTTACAGCACTGAATTTTCAATCCCACCCACAGAAAGAAAAGTCTAGGGGAAATGGAAATAAGAGAGATACTAAACCAGGGTTCCTAATCTAGATCTAGATGATCGCCTCTGAAATGTTTGTCATAATTATATAAAAGGCCACAAATGTGAGGGAACATCTGACTTGTTGGCAATTGATAAACATTTTAGTGAAAAATAGTCATGTCTTTACATATTTTATGTGTGAAATACATGTATTTTTATCAAATAAAATTGAGTGTAATGTACATTTTAATGTTTTGTGTGTTTGTTATTGGAAGATAGAGTTTGGCTAAGTTAAATATTTTTTAAAATCTCATAACAAAATTCATATTATCTATCTGTACTCATCTCAATCAATGTCTTTTATTTAAAACCTTTAAGAATATCTCACAAGCACCAAAACAGATAAACCTGAATTTTGCCAAGTTAAATATTTGAACTTTCAACCAACACAACTCTGCTTCTGCCACTTAATAGCAGAGTTATTCTGAGCAAATGGTTTGATGATTCAGGAATCTCATCTATAAAATCCTTAAGTTTCCTCATCTACAAGATGAAGGATAATACTACTCACCTCCCTTAAAATGACTAAATAAATTAGATATTTTATTAAAAGTATTTCCCCACAGGGCCTCCACGGTGGCGCAAGGTGTTAAGTGCAGCAATGTGATGCTGCCAGCAGCTGCAGCACGAGCTCCATGCCCATCTGGGGAGATTCCCACATGGCACAGCAGATCTCTTCTGCATCACCCACTGCTCCCTTCAGCAGTGTACTTCAGCCGACCTGCCTGTTCTGCTCCCCATTCTGTCTCTGGTGAACCCTCTCACCACCCCACACCTCTGGCCAGCACCCCAGCTTGTATGCATAAATAAATAAATCTCTTTAAAAAAGTACTTCCCCATAGATTTTAGGTTTAGACATTTTATTTTCAAATGATGGAAGGGGGACTTATCATAAATGAGATGGCCAGAAATCTGACAAAAATAATCAGAAGGAAAAACAGTATTAAAAATAAAATATCCTTGGGTAATAGAATATTTGCTTATTTATTTAATTGATCCCTGTATTATTTTAGATAGTATCTTCAGGGACTTAGAAAATGGTTCATTTTGTGGGCCTCTCTGGTGGTGCAGGGGTTAGTCTCAGCACTATCAAGCTATCATCAGCCATGGCAGCATGAGTTCAATCCCCAGCCAGGGAGCTGACCCACATGGCACAGTAGACCTCTCCTCTCAAACCCACTGCTCCCCTCAGCAGTGTATTTCAGTAGAGCTTCCTGTTCTGCTCCCCACTCCGTCTCTGGTGAAACCTCTCATCCCTGCTCATCTGGCCTACAACCCAGTTCTTTTTTAAAAAAATATTTATTTATTTATGCATACAAGAGCTGGGGTATAGGCCTGAGGTGTGGGGGGTGACAGGATTTACCAGAGACAGAGTGGAGAGCAGAACAGGTAGATTGAATAAAATACACTGCTGAGGGGAGCAGCAGGGACACAGGAGAGGTCTGCTGTACCATGGGGGTCAGCTCCTTGGCCTGGGATTGAACTCTTGCTGCTGTGGCTGCTGATAGCTTCATAGTGCTGAGACTTAACCCCTTGTGCCACCAGGGAGGCCCTACACCCAGTTCCTGTGTGCATAAATAAATAAAATCTTAATAAAAAAGAAAATGGGGCCTCCCTGGTGGCCCAAAGGGTTAAGTCTCAGCACTATGAAGCTATCAGCAGCCACTGCAGCAGGAGTTCAATCCTGGGCCTGGAAGCTTCCCACATGGCATAGCAGACATTTCCAGCCTCATCTGCTGCTCCCCTCAGCAGTGCATTTCAGTCAGTCTGCCTGCTCTGCTCTCTACTCTGTCTCTGGTGAATCCCCCTGACCCCCCCGCAACTCTGGCCTACACCCCAGTTCTTGTATGCATAAATAAATAAATCTTAAAAAAAAAAAGAAAATGGTTAATTTTGTTTGAGAAAACTACTCTTGAACAATACTCTTTATCGCATGATAATTTCTGTTAAAGTGAAATGAAGTGGGTTAGGATAAAATTAAAGGATCATCAGAAGACTAAAAATAATAAAATCAAGCCAAACATATTCTTTGACTCCACACAATGAAACATGTTTTACAATGATAAGTAATACTACTTGCAGGAATTGAGATTGGAAAATCACTTTACTAGTTAAGAAGAAGGAAAAGAAAAAATAGAGAAACATTTTATAATAATATTTAACTTGAATTCTGTAAACAAACTATTCACATGGGTAATCACATTTCTTACATAAACAATTGTTTTTGCTATAAGTGGAAAGTTGGTGTTGTATACATTAAAGTATAGTCTTTGCTGTTCTTTATGTGGACACAGTAAAGGACTGAGTCATTGGCATTGACTCTGGAATAGGGTGACAAGCAAACCAACAAAGTAAAAGTACTAAAATAGTTGTTTCTATATAATAAGATGTTAGGTAGACAATTTTCTTAATTAGTGCAATTCTTCAACTTAGCTTACTTTGGTCAACACTGCTACCATTACATCTTCACCTTCTCAAAAAAATTTCTGTATAGATTGTCTGGATTATTGTTTTTATAAGCTACAGTGACTTTAAATTGGGAGGCCTTCTGTAGATTATAAAAAGGAATTGCTGTTTACAACTTCAAATCAACAAATTTATTTTTAGTTTTAATTAATAAGTAAATGGTAAATCCATTTTAATTAATAAAATGGACAGTCTCTTCAATTTGGGCTACCCTCAAAATATGAATCTAAACTAATCTTTTGGAAGAAGACAGTGAGTAGGAAAAAGAGGTTGAGAGCCATTTGATGAACAAAGAGAAAGTAAGCAAAAATGTAAGGTTAGGTGCTAATCAAGGGACAGATTAGGGTCAGGAATCAATGGAGGTAAATGTATTGGAGGAAATGATTTAAACCAGGTCTAATTTCTGTTACGCTAAACCAAAGTAACATTGGTAGGGCAAGTTCATAGATCAAGTCTGGGGTTCTGCTCATAGAGTGCACTTCTTCTTCCTTTCCTTCTTAGGGAGACACTGACTCTTCTTCTATAGTAAAGTACAGTATACCAGCCCACTGTAAGAATGCCATTACTCATCTCAATTTTCTTTCATGAGTAAGGAGTTTCTGCTCAATCTGATTGCAAAAGAATATTTAGGGAGATGCTGACATGTTATTTTTCACTTATAAGTCATATCTAGAGATTTACCTATGAAGAGTAAGGAATTTCTATAAGAACTTAGTGTGGCATTGTAGTGTGGTTGCTATATTCCAATCAGTTGCTTAGCGTGTACAAATTCTGTCCTTTGATTATCCTGCATCCCATGTGCTCTTGGGAGAGGTATACAAAAAACAATTGCAGATAAAAAAAATCGCAATGCTATTATGGTGATATCTGGGTCAGGGCTCAATAATTTGCCAGAACAGAACTCTGATAATGCTAGATTGAACCATGTATTTTAGGCTTTATATCTAAGCAGGATCTCTGCCTTCATCACAGAATTCATATTTTGACATTTGGTTAGTTGCAAGGTACAGGAAATTGAACAATTATACAAAACGCATTCCAATAAAGGCGCCCCCGTAGGTCACCCCAAGATTCTCAGAACTGGTCTCTTTAAAATGATCCATTCTGATGGGCAGGGTATTTTGAACTAAGAGCAATGAAAATCTTTTGAGGCTGAGGAGACGTTTCTGTCCTTGTCTAAGTTCTTTGCCCTTCCCTAATTGAAAAAGAGACCATCCTTTTCTAAGCGTCTTCATTTTTCCTAATTGGAGAAGAAATCGCTGGCAGTGGGGAGGAAGGTCTCATCCAGTTGTAGGTTTATCAGTGAACAGATCTTCTCTAAGATTATCATCTTTACTTTCACAGTAAGGACCAGGACACCCCCTTCTTGTTGTTATGTAAAGTTCCCCAACCTACTGACTGCCCAGTTCCTAAATACAGCATAAATATCCCAGGTTATGCCACTATTTCTTTAGAATTTATAATCATGAAAATTCTCCATATATGGATTTTTCCTTTATTAACCCATCTGATGTTGGTTTGATTACTTGTCCACCCAAGAAGAACCCAAAGGGACAGGGGGTGATTTCCTCTGCACTATGACAGGAAGTCTGTCCCAGGATTGCAGGCCTTGAATCCACATCTCATCATGTGGAAAAGAAAATAGAGATATACATAGGTGCCATAGTTCTTCAAAGCAGAGAGCTGCTCACTCAGAATCATGCCCCAACTGTCATAATTTATCTGATAAATCTGATTACATGCCTTCTTCTTGAGGAGATAGAAGTAGGTAGCAAAAACTGGCTGGCAGAGCTGGAAGCTTACCTTTATTCCTGCAAGATAATAACCCAAGCTACCACTTTTCACCAACTGGCACAGGCTCCAGACCCTTGTTTATTCTGCAACCAAGAATCCAGATGATAAACTCATTTGAAGCAACATGAATGGATATGGAAGAGATTATGCTCAGCAAAATAAGTCAGAAGGAAAAAGAGAAATATTGGGTGGTTTCATTTAAAAGTAAAGTATAGGGAAACTGAACAAAGGGTCAGAAAAGAGACAAAACTTGCAAGCTGACTATAGATTTGAGGCACACAGCAGGGGAGAGAGGAGGAGAAGAGTCAAAATAGGGGGGCAGGGAAGAGCACAAGGGACTGTGGTGATGGTTCATAGGTGCTATGGTGTTTGGAGAACTATGAGGACTACACCTGAGGGGAGAAATCAAATACGGTACAAAAATGAACACTGATATGTATATATTTTTTTCTTATATGTATTATATATAATATTATATATAATATATAAATATATACACTATCTTATGTATATATTTATTTACATATTATCTTATATATATTCTTTTATACATACATACATATGTATGTATATATATGTATGTGTATATACGTGTGTGTGTGTGTGTATGTATGTATGTATAAAAGAATCCAGATGAGCCCTTAACCTTGTACCTTAAAAGCAGGTCTCTTTCTAACTATGGTACTTTTACTTGGGATTATGGCACCTTTATTTTGACAATATCTTGAAAAATATAATACACTAAGAACAACGTCGAGCCAAGAGTAAGCTTCTGATAAATGCCAGCAGAGATGGTGACTCTGTTGATAAATATTACAAAACTTTTATTCCAAATAGCAATGCTAATTTCTATTTTCTTTTGAAGGCGGCAGGGGACAAAGTTTAGTAAGGCCAGTGAGAAACCTCTTGTCCCTTAAGATAAAAGCAATTGGGACTAGAAACCTAAGGTAGTCTATGAAAGTCAATGCAAGACATAAAACTCAGTTTTTAGAGGTGAGTGGGTATTGCGGTCTTACAGCGCAGAATGAACACCTGCACCTTCTTCACCCACACTTGTATCTTGGTCTACTTTTACATTTTTTAAGAAGTATGTCAGCATAAGGAAGAGAGTTAAGTGAACGATGGGGCAAAGGGGTGAAACTGGAAGGGTTGACTAGACTCTAAGAGAAACTTATAACTGCCTTCCAGATAAATTTTCTGCTTTTTCCTTGCAGAGCAGTACTTCATGTCATCAAAGACTAAACTTTCCTTGGATTGGTAAAAATCAATCTCTATTTCAATCAATTTGTCAGAAGAAATGCAGTAAATGTTAAGGAGTATTCTGTACCCAAAGTCAGCTCACAGAGCTCACAGTGGAGCAACTGCAAAAAGTTAGACCTAAATCATAAGGCCTTATCTTTCCTTACATTATTATTTATACTGCACAACAAATGAGATTCCTCTGAGTCACCAAGTCATTTGTACTATCAGCCATTAAAACAGCACATTTACCAGGCAGTAGCCATAACCTATTAGATGACTTCAGAAAATGTGTGGAAAAGGGGAGACCTTATGTGTTTGATGGTGCCTTCAGGCAGTAAGTTGAGTAATCACCCAAAACCAAGTAATCTTTTTTCCGTTCATACATATGCATAAACTCTAGTGACTTCACAGCCCATGGGAATGACTTCATCATGGAGTGACTTCATTAGAGCTCCATTACGCCTTCAGGGTTATTGAGGGAAACTGAATGTGCAGTTCTGAAAAGTGATGGAATGTTCAAATTGTGCCCAAAATCATGATACAAAATATGTGTTAATTTAAAATTAATCCATTTTAGGAGTAACTACTTAAAAAACAGGAGAAATTATAATCTTCTAAGGGTTTTTTTCCCCACCTAAATTTGCCCATATTAACCAGCATCTAGCTGATAATGGCAAACATCTGACATCCTCATATCAACCGTATAACTTATAATTATTTATGTAGGCCCACGGTCAAATATTTGGTCATTTTTCTCCCTCACAACTATCCTTCTTATTGGCAGGGTTTGAATACTGTTTTTTTCTCTTATTGACTTGAGTCACTAGGTAAAATATTTCTAGGCACCTCTTATCTTATTCAGGTAGTTTTTTCTATAGGGGAAAAAAGGTTCAAACCAAAAACCTAAAACACCAAATTCTGCATAAAGGTTATAAATTATACCTTTTTGATCATACAGGCTGGGGTTCAAATCCTGTTTCTACCAACTATGTCACTTGGAAAAAGACAGTTCTTCAACCTTGAAATGATGATGAAAGTACCAACAATGCATAGAGTTTCTATGAAGGTGAATCAGGTTAGTCTTTCAAGATGTCTAGCACAATGCATGGCACATGCTTGGGAAATGGAAGCTGATATCAGATCTGCACGTGACTTTGTGGCTGACTCAAAAGGAGATCTTAGTAAATGTCCATCATGTGCATTCTGCAGAGAGAACAGGTCCTACTGAAGAAGCTTCTGCAAAAATTCTACTTTTTTCATAAATAATTTAATCTTCCATCGCTGAATAAGAACTTCACTTGAAATAGCTTATGAAAATACAGATGTTATCATTACATATTTTATCAAAAATCATCTAAGTAAGAACAGATTTGCCAAGTGACCACAAAATAAGAATGTTATAACCAGACTTGTAATGAGGTTGACATTCCTAGAAAAAAAAAAATGAGAAAGAAAAGGCCATTCAAACATTGCTTTTTGAGGATTCAACTAAATAGCTTTCAGAAAAAAGCTTCCATTAGCTTGTATTTGCATAACAAAAAGATTCCCCCACCTTCCTATAGTCTTATTTGCCCATTCCAAATAGAATATTAAAGTCTGGATGCAATTAAACCTTTTGTGAAATTTGTGTTTGATCTTGAATAGGGGTGAGTCAGAAAGTCTGTGAAGGAGACTGAGACATAAAGGAAGTATACAAGAAAGCATTCTCATCTTATATTTAGCAATAACATTCAAATGACAAAAAAGAGAAAAGATTTTAGAGTAAGATGAAGTTTTCCATTGAGTGTGTTCATCGCTAATCTTGGTTTCTTTGTTTATTGCTCTCATTAATTCAACTAACTAACATATGCTGGGTATTGGAAGATTTACTTATAAAATGGTGATGGGAAAGGTAGTCTTGCCCTAACCTAATCTGTCTGAAAGTGCTTTTGTATGAAAGGAAAATATAGTGAGTCTTCACACAGTGGTGTGTGTTTCATTAACATAACAAAAATCGTGTTTCAGATTACTACAAAAAGATGCCATGAAATCTAAGCTTTTTATCTCACTCCAGAAACTTAAAAGGAAGTCTACTCTCACCTCAATTATTGTTCTGAATTAGGAATTCTTTTAAAACTGCCTATGTTTTACTAGTGATATTTCAAAGAGGTGATTCTGAAAGAGTTTACCTAATCTGGAGAGGTATTTAATTAGGGTGGGGAAGGTGAAACTGGGTGATACATTTTTTAAACATAAAAGAGAACTTAAACTAATCAAATAATTTGCCCATAATTCCAAGGGAATCAGAGCAGAGTTATATATCTGGAGAGTGATCAAGAAAGAACAAATTTCCTTTCACTATGATTTTGCAGATTTAAATGTGCCAAAGTGATTTTCCTGCCTCCTGACCTTATTTTCTTCTGCAAAGAGAAAACAAATTAACTTACTAGGAAAAGGGTAGAAAAACAATAATCCATGTTTTCATGTTCCTGGATTATTTGATTCTCTGGTAGGCTTGTCTTGCTTACTTATAATCATACCAAAATATCCATAATTTAAAAATTGGCAGGAAATAATACTGCAATCCTTCTGTCCCTATTGGAACATATCAGAGAATCAGAATTTTCTCTTACCCCAGAGATCCCTTTCAACATGTGCCAATTTTCAAGCCTGGGGATGCTAAGTGACAAGAATTACATGTGAAATCTTACAGCGAGCCAAGAGTTCTGGTATACGCACCCTGAAAGTGCATTCCAGGGCCTCAAAGGCATTTTAATTCTGCTAATTGAAACATGGATGTGTTTTTAACCACTGGGACGAGCATCCCTGTCATTCAAGTTAGATTTTGATAATCCTTATAATTTATGACAGGTATATGGGGGTTTCTAATAATGCTTGTCAAATAACTTGTTTAGATTTTAATTATTTTTTTCATTGATTTAATAAACACATATTGAGCCACTGCTATGTACACCTCTGTGCTACAATAGATCCTGAAAAATACGAAGTTGAATGAGTGAAGTTTTTTGAATCTAAGGAGAACACATTTTAGCTGGGAATATAACCAATAAAAGAAAAATAATAATAATGGTTTCTGGAAGGACCAATGATAGAATTGTAAGTCTTGGGTGTTATTAGGTTAACTAGGAGGAATAACTGGAGTTCAGATGTGAAACAGTATGAGGAACTGAAAAAGCAGTATAGAAAATGGGCTATCGTTTGGATGTCTGAAAGACAGAAAACACACCACAGTGAGTGGTCAGATAAAAATCTCTATGGCTGAACGTCATATGTCTCTATGATGATTGTAGATAGGTTTTTAAGGCAATGTTAGTGCGTGACTGAGAGGTACCCAGGGGCCCCCAAGCTTGCATGCTCAAAAGGGGTCTGGCCATCCATGCACAAAAAACAAAGTAGACTCTTAGTGTGCAAGGATTTTAATAGAATTAGAGTGAATCAAGAAGAGAAGACAAGAGAAGGATAGCAGTTTCCAAATAAAACACCCCAAATTTCTCATCCCCTCACAGTCAAACACCCAGCCAAACATGGTTGCTCTGAAGTGGGGCCACTGAGGCTGCAAACTTGCCATAAGTCTAAGATACCTTCTGGTGGGGTGGGAGGGGCATAGGGAAGGAGTGCTGAATCAGATCCCAGAAAGCTGGATCAAAAGGAACAAAATCAAAATACAAATCAAGATAACAGCTACCATTGCCTCTTACCCACATGTCTCTTCCAAGTGTCTCTGTATGTCTCCTCCAAGTACCCCAAGTCCCTGTTGCAAGCTGAGAAACTGAGAAGCAAGAGATGAGCCCATCTTCTTTATGTGTCTCCCCTGAGCCCACCTGCCTTCTGTGTTATATAGTTTCACTTGGAGGCTCAGTTCTGCCCCTTATTAAGTGGAGCAGGGAACATGGTACTTCACCTAACAATAATACTAAAGGAGGATAAGGGGAGGTGGGGTGGTGGTTCTGGACAAGGAGAACTATGTGAGCAGAAGCTCAAGGGCACAAAGGAGAATGGTACAGGAAAGAGGGTGTTCAGATACTGATATCAGATAGGCCTGTGTTCAAATCCCAACTCTGTCACTCTCTGAGACTCAACTGTGGAGAAATTTCCCAGAGCAACTGAATCTATTCACAGCCTGCTTTGTTATTCTGTTTTTAACTTAACCTTTAATGTCAGACTAGTCTCAGATTAAATAACCTTTAAATCTTGTCTTATTTAGAAAATAATGGTAATGATGATAACAATACATATTGATAATAATGATGATAGACACCATGTTCATTAATAGGGTGCTTGCTAGATCTCTGCAGACACGAAATGCTTTATAAGTTTTCTCTCGTTTTTTTCCCCAAAGGAAAGGAACAAAATCAAAGTACAAATAAATTATAAATAATTACAAAAAAATACAAGTGAATTAACTAATTCAAATTGGTGCTCTTAGATACCTTAGTAACTATAAGACAAATGAAGTTCTAAAAGTGCTTCTTGCTAGTAACTAGATTCTGGTCATTACAGTCATCATTAAAATATTTAAGAGTCAAGTATTTTTTCACAGTGAATCTGATCACATTACCTGATAAATACATTCATCTTAGGCAAGTTAATTCATGTTTCAGGTCCTAGGTTTCTTTGCTACAATATTAACTCTGCAGGATCATTCTGAGGTTTAAGTTTAAAGGTTCAAGAAATATAAATATGAAATTTCACCATAATCATTACCTAGCTCTCATTCTCCTGGTGGGTATACTGCCAACAAGAACATAGCACAGGACACCCTCTTTGGTTTGGTTTTTCAGTCTTTTCACTTTAAAAATATTTGATATTGTGGGCCTCTCTGGTGGCGCAGCAGTTGAGAGCTGCGCTGTGGAGCTGTCGGCAGCGCTGATGTGAGTTCGACGCCCGGCCGGGGAGAATCCCACATGGTGCGGCAGACCTCTCCTGCCTCACCCGCTGCTCCCCTCAGCAGTGTATTTCTGATCTGCCTGCTCTGCTCCCCACTCTGTCTCTGGTGAGCCCTCTCGCCGCCCCACGCCTCTGGCCTGTACCCCAGCTTGTATGTATAAATAAATAAAATCTTAAAAAAAATTTGATATTGTGAGTTCAGCTTTGTATGATTTCCCCAAGACACCATTCAAATACTATATGGACAACTTTCACCTTATTTTGTCTGTTACCTATAAAATTCCTTTGCTTTAATATGGGTTTATTAATACTTTTGTATTCCATATCTCTCTGATGGGTGACTTCTACTTCTGTTTCCCAGTCTTTCCAAATTGCAGTTAGAAATTTGAAAACAAGGTTTTCATTTGTCCTTTGTCCCTCCCATGGGCATTATTTCATCTCATAGCTCAGAAGACGTGGTGGCTATGAAAAAAACCACTGTCCTTAATACCAAAAATGCAGGTTATGCTCTGTGATATAATAATTTTCACACACACTGCCATCTCCGGTGGAGGACGGAAAGTCAAACCTCCAAAGTCCATAAAACAGCAGTAACCACAGATTTCATAAAAGTGACTTTTAGTTGACAAGGAAGGAGCTTGGAGCTGGAATTGTCAAGGTAAATCTCTCCTCAACAACTAAGAAGAAACAGAACTCATTGCTTTGACAATGAAGTGGGGGGGAGGAAAAGGCAGGACTGCACTACTGCTGTCCTTTTATTTCCCCCTCAATCGAGGTTGAGTACCATGCTTTCATTTGGGGACTTCATTAGGAATCAGAGGGTTTATGTTGAGAGGAGAACCTATTTTGCATCTGCCCAAAGCAACTCAAAATATTTGCTCTAACCATTGGGCCATGGTTTTCAAATATTAATGTGCATAAAGGATGCCTGAAAACAATCTTAAGGGTAGAAATTTCTGGGCTCCATCATTCAAGTTTTTGATGTATTAGGTCTAGTGAATTTCTGGAATATGTACTTTTGTCAAATGCCCCAAGAGAAAATGGTACAAATGGCCTGTGTCCTCACTTTGAGAAATGCTTGTAGGGAATTTTCATTCCTATGAAACATGGATGAAGGAAATGGGAAAGAGATCCTAAATTATTACTAGTACAGGAAGTATTGGGCAGAACACCTAGAAGGGAGAAAAAAAAAGGTATTTTCTTTTATAAATGTAGGAAAATGAATCCTTTGGGGAAAAGAACCAGAATGGGGTCTTAATGACAGTGCTATTCTGAGGGAGTCAGGATGAAGAAATATTCACACTCCAAAGAAATGACTCTGTCCACAAATCATAACCTGTCCTGGGTGGTTGCCTTTTTCTGAAAATGTGTTTCCTCCTCTTCACTCAATTCCAGATTAGTCTTAACAGCCGCTCCTCCCCACAGTCTTCCCAGGCGTGTCCCAAGCTGTCACCCTCTGCACTCCAGTCCTTGCTTCTTACTCTCAGGCTCCAGGTTTCAGTTTGATGGAAACAGGAAGTGAATACCAGATGCCTCCTTCATGGCAATGTGACCCCTGGGAGAACCGTGGCTGTCCCTTTCCCCACCTGAGGAAGGAGTTGGGGAGCGCCATGGAGAGTTGGGAAACCCGGACTGGAACCC
This sequence comes from Scalopus aquaticus, assembly GCA_004024925.1. Taxonomy (NCBI): domain Eukaryota; kingdom Metazoa; phylum Chordata; class Mammalia; order Eulipotyphla; family Talpidae; genus Scalopus; species Scalopus aquaticus. Next base: position 23,189 of record PVIJ01003985.1, on the reverse strand, counting down.
CACTTAGAAACAAAACTCTTGGGCAGAGTGTGCAGGCAAATAACCACCAGTATACCAAGGCTTCTGTCTTACTCCGTTTCAATCCATAGAAAAATGAGTCAGGTTCCAGATAATAATTTTCTTCTGCTTGCTGCTCAATGGGAAATGTATTTTAAGAAGGGAAAGCTATTTTTAAAGATTACTTTTATTAGTCTATTGATTCCAGACACAAAAATGGGTCAGCTCTCCTGGGCTGCTAAAGGTATTTTGGAGAAGTCGTTAAATAAATGCAAAGTCACTAATTTGTCACTTGGAGTCCTGACCCACTCTTCCTTTGTGCTGACAATAAGAGATGATTTTGTTCTTAGCCTATTTTGCTGTCAGCCTATTTTTCATTCACTGAGAATCTCTGACACCTCTATCCCAGGTCAGGCAGCCAGGAGCCCCAGAGGCATTCTCAGACTCAATCTGCAGTTATTTTAAGAATTTAAATTGCACAAGCAAGGTCCTTTTTAGAATTCCTTCTGAGGGTCAGTCCCACACAGGACATCCTTAAAATTGCTGCTGTGAGCCTATGAGCAACTTTTGCCATTGGTACTTTATGATTTGGATCCAGACATGGCCGCAGTGGAAGGAAAGTGCAGGGCATTACAGAGTTGCTGGAAGCAACACTCTTAGCACTGAGGAAATGGCAGAGGAACATCCTGTTTGGTTAGGAAAAGCAGAAACTCAACCCAAGCTGGCATAGCGAAGAAGGGAGCACCTTGGCTCACAACCTGAACACAGAGCTTCAGGCAAAGTCAATCTAGAGCCCCAGCTAAGTCTACAAGACTCAGTTCCTCTTTCTTTCAATTCTACATTGTTTCATGTTGACCTTTCTCCTGTTCAGGCCTTTTCAATGTAATGTCCCTGGCAACTCCAGTCAATATCTTTTCAGTTTAAGTCCTTTGGGGACAAGTACCTTTTCTTCCCATGACACCCCCAAAAGTTTTGACTTGAATCTCCTTGGATTGATTTTGACCAAATGCCATTTATGCTCAACCTCCATGACTAGAGACACACTATGTTCTGATTAGTGGATCCAAAATCATATATCCATTCTTGAAATCAGAATCACCCACCTGAAGGTCATGAATTGGTATGGCAAGATCTGGCTCTATTAGGAAAATATGCATCTAGTCCTCAGAAGAAAACAGGTGGATGGGAATCAAGAACAACAAAACCTAGAATGTATCTAATATTTGATTAGACAAAACCAATGATGATTGTGGGTGCCTTTATGGAAATCTGGACTTGAGGGGGCCACCTGCCCTCACACTCCCAAATCTCATGTAGCCGCTAATTTATGGTCAAGGGGAGAGAAGCAAAACAGCAAAACCTATTATGGTATCACCTGCTTGTCCAGGCAGAGAGTACAGTGTGCAGGAGGTTGAATGCAGCACATGTTTGGTCCATTCTAGCTCTTGTATCATGCAATCACATCCAAAAAGAAAAAAAAAAATGTTATTGCTTGGTGAGTGCCTATTATCTGCCAGGTAATGTTCTAGATCCCACACACATGTGTGCACACACACCCACATCCACATACACACATACAGATCAGAGAACACCGACCTATATATACAATTTAGGTTCATAGTACTGGACAATCAAACAATCTCACCTCATTGGAGCAGGGGCAGAGCAATAAATAAAAATCCTAAAGATACAGCTTGTGGTAAAAAATTTCCTGAGGGTACAAATGTATCTTATTCATTTTTGTATCGTTATCACTTAACACAGCACATAACCAAGGCTAAAATGTTGGTAGAATTGATGCATCCCTAGTTAACATTTACTCCATTTTTAATATAGCCTAGGCACTTTAAAAAATCTTAATCCAGTTAATCCGTACAAAGGCCCTATGAAGTAGTTATAGCTTTTAATCTTGATTTTTATAGACGAGGAAATTGGGGGCACAGATAAGTTACACAGGTAGTAAATGGAAGAGATGGGATTTGAACCCACGTAGTCTGACTTCAGAGTGCTTTCCTGAGATTATACAGGAACAACAGGAACCTAGCTCTCTGACTCACAACTGACAAAACCATACTGGGCAGCAGAAATATGGTCTCTACCTGCATTGACTAATCTGTTACTGTCTACATGTGGTGATTTCAATTAAATTGAATTGGAATGAAATTCACTTCCTCCATTATACTAGTTACATTTTAGGTGCTCAGTAGCCATGTGTGGCTAGTGTAGAACAATTCTACTCTTGCAGAAAATTCTAGTGGGTGGTATTAGTAGATGATTTCTTTGGATTACCGATCTTGGTGGGAGTGGGATCTGAGTGTCCTCATTAGAACATCCCTAATCACCACACTTTGCCCTCTGTTGTCTGCCTTTCCCTATTTGCATTCTACTCCCTCATCATAAGGAGCTAAGCTCTTCCTTGACCCCTCCTTTTATACATGTTTGCAGTGAGCATCTCTGCAGTCACACTAGATGCAGACAATAGCTCAAAACTGCCATCCCCACTTCAAGTTCCTTGAAGTTATACAACAGGAAATCTGGCACTGTCAGAGCTGGACACAAAATTCTGGGCTTGATGTTCTATTAGATACTGGGTATGTGGTGAACAGCTCAGTCTTTGGAAGCATACAGATCTTTATCTGACCCATACATTATGACATGACAACAACAGGGTCTCAGATAAGTAGTTTAAGCCTCTGATCCTTCCCTGTAAAATGGAAGCAGTACCAATAATCTCACATCAGCACTGATGTCCTTGACATGGTATCTGGTGGCCAAGAATGGGCAGCTTCTGAGATCACTATCATATGATTACATGACCCAGATAACCCATAATTATCCAATCATTGGGGTCAAACTGTTTAAAACCTGCAAGACAGTGCCCTGAACCAATGCTCTGTAGACCATACTCTCCCTAGGTAACTTCTGGGACCTGCTCTGAACTACTTCAGCACAACATTGGTCATTTTTTCATCTGTTAAGGTATTTCCTTCTTTGTTTTATTGACTCCAAGTATGATCAGAGACCTTTCTCTGAGCCCTTAACACAAAGACAAGCAGGCTATGGTATTTAATGGACTTAAGGGAGGGAATCCCAAAACAGAAAAGTACCACTTAAGATTGGATGCTAACTATTACTGTCTTCAGTATCTGCAGATTGTGCATCTCCAGAGGGGTGTCCCAGCCCTCTGGTCTATCACTATGTTATCAGGGTCATCCCATCTCCCCCACATGAATACCATTTTAACTATGACCTTTTTACCCATGGCCTAAGGACAAACTGTCCCTTACCTCAGAGCTAGTGTAGCAGTAGAATGATCCTGCCCAGCCCAGCCATGTACAAATGTGCCTCCTTTCTTGCCTAGTCATCTTGGGATGACTTATTGTGACAAACAACCTGGCTATTCCTGATTCTGAGGGAATAAGTAGAAAGCAGGATGGCATGGCAGCTAGTGAAAGGTCAAGACAAGGGAATAAATTTGGTGATTCCTTAACTCTCCTAAAAGCACATACTTCATCTCAGAGTGGGTCAAAGGAACTCTCTCTCCTTAATCCTGCCTATTTGTGGCTCTTTGCTATCTTGGTTTGTTCGAGGGTGCAGCGCAACCAGGAGATGAAGAGGTGTATTCGTGCCCTGCTTTGTGGAGGTGTCTGGCAGTTCCTGAGCACTTGCTTTTCAATTACAGCAGAAGCTGGGATCATGTTCTCAAGCCTTTTCTTCAGCCTTGATTCTCACACCAGGTCCCCTGTTTATCTGCCAGAGACTGAGCAAATGGGCTTAGCAAGAACAGAGTGCTTAGGAGAGGAAGAAGAAAAGTAGCTACTGAATGGAAGGAAATGCTTAGGTGACCTCAGAGAAAAGCTAGAGCTTCCTTAAGCAATTATCTCAGTCAAGTGGCACTTTACAAATAAAAACTCTCATTTCTTGAGATCTCATATGCATCAGGCATTGTGCTTTCACTTTTGAAGGCATATCATCTCATTCTTAAACTAGTAAAAAATGTAAGTATATCCCTTTTTGGAAGCTGAAGATCAGAGAGCAGGTAATGGGATCAAATTCTCAAATAATAACCAAGAAAACCACAAGCAGAGGTTGGTTAAGTCCAGAGTCTGTATTCTTAACTCTAACCCTTTTATTGGCTTCAGTATTCTTCTAGGTCTGTTATTTCATTCACCACATTAAGGAGAAAAAGAGCAGGGGCCTGTATTAACCCCATTTTTCAGAAAGGAAATGAAACTCAGAGAGTTTAATGACTTGCTCCCTGTTACCTAGGTCTCCTGAGTTCCAGTCCAAATAGTTTCCATTATTTTAAGTAGGGACTGGCTGAGTTAAGATTCCAACTGGGGCTTTCAGAATACAAACTCTTCTCCACTGGATGCTTAGAAAGCCCTCAAGAGAGGGAGGATCTATTCTCATAGCCATCCCTGTCACAAGGCCGCTGTTGAGATATTAATCAAAGGAATTGATATTCATTATAAGGAGTATATCACCAATGTGATATATATATATTATATATATGTGATATATATTGGTGAGTATATCACCAATGTGAGAATGACCTTCTTTGCTTCCCCTAATAAGGTTTCTTGAGCTCAAAAAGTGCTACGTTGCCTTGCAGACGAAGAGTTTGTTTTCATATGGCGTTGTCTGTTCCTTTGCTTTGTTTCTTTATATTCCAAACGGGAATGAAATTGTCTGGCATTTGTCTTTCTCATTCTGATTTATTTTGCTCGGCACAATCTATTCCAGTTCATACTGCTATAAATGGCAAGATTCCATCTTTCTTTATGACTGAATAGTATTCCATTGTGTGTACAAATCACATCTTCTTTATTCGCTCATGTGCTGATGAGCACTTAGGTCGTTTCCAACTCTTAACTTTTCTAAACTATGCTGCGATGAACATAGACGTGAATATATCCTTTCAAATTAGTGTTTCTATATTCTTCAGATAGGTACCTAGGAGTGGAATTGCTAGGCTAAATGGTAGGTCTATAAGAAATCTCCACACTGTTTTCCACAGAGATTGAACCACTTTCTGACCAACAGGGTATGAGGGTTCCATTTTCTCTACACCTTCACCAAAACTTCTTGTTTCTGGTCTTTTTGATGTATGCCACTTTCACCAGTGTGAGGCGACATCTCACCATAGTTTCGAGTTGCATTTCCCTGACATTAAGTGATGCTGAGCATTTTGATGTTACTGTTGGTGGTCTGTATCCGGAGAGGTATCTGTTCAGATCAATTGCCCATTTATTATTATTATTGTTGCTTTGTTGAGCTGGATGACTTTTTTTGTAGATCTTGGATATTAATCCTCGGTTAGATGTATGATGTACAACAATTTCTCCCATTCAAGAGGATGTCTTCTCATTTTACTGATACTTTCTTTTTTTGTGCAAAAGTTTTTAGTTTGATGTAGCCCCTTTGTTTTGCTTTTGCTTTTGTTCTCCTTGCTACTGGACACCAAGTCCCCAACAACATTACTGAAGTCAGTGTTGTGTCATGTTTTGCCTGTGTTTTCTTCTATGTATTTAATGGCCCAGATCTCACATCTAAATTGATTTAATCTATTTTGAATTAATTTTTGTGATCTAGTTTCATTCCTTTTTATGAGGCTGTCCAGTTTTCCGAACACCATTTATTGAAGAGAGTTTCCTTCCTCCATTTTATACTCTTGGCTCCAAACTCCAACAAAATAATCTAATAGTGAAGGGGAGTGGTGCTTTATGGCAACAATTGTGCCTGTATGTTGCTTCTGACCAAAGTGATCTAGGAGGCTAGCACATGTACCCTTAAGTTTCATCTGATCTTCAGAGCCAACAGCAAAAAAAACATTATTCTTACAAAAAAATAGTAAGAAACCCCAAGAAAAGGGAGGGGATGGACTATTATCAGCTAAATCTCTCCATGATGGCATTTTCAATGAGGGACCAGTAGAACAATTACTGCCTAAGTAGGGCCAAATAGACAAATCCATGATTTTTCTTGCCTCTTAGAAAGCATTATTTAACAGTGGGAGTATTTCCCAAACTTAGTATTCCTGGAAGAGGAACACTTTTTTAAGTATTTTGAGTGGGAGAAGAAATGATGGTGTATTAAATTAAGCAGTTTCTGTTTTAAACAGATCTGTTCTCTCTCTCCTTCCTTACCTCGCCTCTTTTCTCCTTCTCTCCCTCTTTTTCTGTGTTTCTTTCTTGCTTTGTTTCTTTTCCAAATTAATTCATTTATTTAATACTTCAAAATGAGACAATAGTAATTTAGTTGACTCATTTCTTTGACTGGCAGGTAAAGAAGTGGGCATATTAGTCATTAATTTGTTGTACAATTTATATGTAGTAAGAGCATATATATGATCTCTATCCCAGACACATTACAAAGCTACAGAAACTTCACTATTGTATTATACTTAATATCAAAATTTTATTCGAATGTCTATCACATGTTAGAACTTACATTATTTCCTCAGCTTATATTGAAATGAATTTGCATCATAATTTTTTCTTTTTCGGTATCACATTTTAGCAAACAAGTTGCTCTGTTGGGCAGTTTATTATAAAGACATTTTTTTCTAAAAAGTGTCAATCACTCTTTAATTGAAGGCAATTATAGAAATACATGAATTCAATTAGCACATAGTGGGGATTTATTATCTAGTTGACGCTAAATAATAGAATTCTCTGAAGACAGTATCCAATGCCCTGAATGCTTTTTGGAGTTTTTCTGTTTGTAAGAAATTTTTGTCTTTTCTCCTTTTTATTGAAGAGAGAGCAAGTTTGGCAAAGAAAGTTACAGAGTTCACATAAACCCCTCAACCAATTACCCCTTTGTATATTACCATGGGGCATTTCTCGAAACTAAGAAACTAACACTGACACATTCTTATAGACTAAGTTTCAGACGTCATTTGGGTTTAACCGGTTCTTCCACTGATGCCCTCTTTCTGCTCCAGGAGTCAGTTTAGGGATCTATATTGCATTGTTATTATGCACCCCCAAATCTTTCACTATGCTCCTAAGTCTCCTGTATCCTGTGATCATTTCCCAAGTCTTGTATTTCATCTACACAGAAGTTTACCAAAATTTATTCCATGAATTGGACTTGAATTATTGTATTTTGCTTTCTTTTGTGTTTTTAGGGACTCTTAAGAGAAAAAAAATAATTTTTAAGACTTTTATAACTTGACAAAAATTATTCCACTTTTGTCCTCTTCAAGTCAATCCTTTAGCTGCAGAAAGTCATGACAAACAAAAAGGAAATGTTTCTGGTTGGTAACATTTTCTCTCTACTAGGCATATAATCTCAGTTCTGGCTTAACTAATTTTACAAGTCAGTTAAGCCTTCAATGCCAAAATATTCAAATAGTTCTAAACCACCACGGCATAGTGTGTGAAATAGAATTGTTCCCCTTCTCTCCACCTTCAGTGCTCTACAAATAGATAATAGTTTCTTTCAACAAGGTTCTTTAAACAATCTGTTTGATGCCACTCCACAAGCTTCACAGCCCAATCTGTTGTTTTAGTTCCAGCTATTTAAGTGCTGAACTCCTTGTCCAAGCACAATGTCCATAATCAATCTTGTTACTTGATTTTTTTTTGTCACCACCTCTCCATAAGATGTTTTGAATTCTAAAATGAACATATATTTTGAAAACTTTCTGTTTTATTCTCTTTACATTAAAAGTAGGTAGTATGGTGGTTGAACTCAAATACCAACTTTGCCACTCACTACATGACCTCAGGCAAGTTACTTACCTTCTCTGAGTCTTGGTTTCCTCATCTGTAACACAGGGATACAGCTTCTCTCCTGAATTTTATTTTCAAAGTCCTTCTTTGAATTTTTTTCTCCTTGTAGCTATTCACTTCACTCCAAGGTTAACTAGGAATGAAACAGTCCAAAAACAAAGAGTGTGGCTTTTGGTTCTTCTTTTCCTTTCATCACCTTCAAATGCCTGGAGAAAAATAAAAAGGATAGCGTAGAGGTAAGAGGGACGCATGCCTGTCAGCCAATGGTTTGCAAAGGATGGTTTCATATGGACATCTGGGAAGGGGCTGGTCTACTGTATGATTGTTAATATGGGAACAATTTTGCAATTAATTTGGGGGAGAAATGGCCAGTAAATCTTTTCCATCTCATGAAAGCTTGTATTAACTTGTATCCATCACCACCAGTTAGATGTGGTATTGGCAGTCTGGTGCTTGTGTTTGCATTCTCAGTCTAGAGTGGGGCTTCCCTTTATATCTTTGTGTTGATGGGACCACTCCAGTCATCTCTGTACTCTGGGACCCCTGAATGACTAATAATTAGACCTTAGACCCCATCTCAGATCCCACTCATATTTCATATTTTATCTAATATATTTTGGGGTATTATTTCTGGTACCTTATGGAGTGATTTTAAGCCACATCTGCAGTCTGAAAACTATAGTCACATTTTTACATTATTGTTTTCTTATTTAACAATCCATGTTAATTAAGAATATTTCCATAATTATCCTGTATGGTATTGGGAGTTGAATTACTACAAATTTTGTACAAAGCAATTAAGAATGGGTACACCCCCCCACCCTAGATCTGTCACCTGATACTCCTTACTTTGAAGTATTAGTGTGGCTGTTTGATCGAACATATATTTAGTGATTATTATGCTATGACAGGCACTGTGTTAAGAGAAATGCTGTTATAATGATTAAAAGTAATAACTACATTTAGTAAGTACCTGAATGCTAAAAGAAGTTTGCTCATACTCCCCTTCTCCTTTGCCAAAACTCATTGATCTATTGATCCAAGTAGTTAACAGTGCCCAGCGCAGTGGCTTTCCATAATCATAGAATGAATCAAAGAAGACATGCTCACACAGTCATGCTACTTCTCTTCCCAACTCTCTGCCATTTAAAGAAAACATACGGGTTCTATATAGTCTGGGATTAAGTGAGCAGATGATCATGCTTGTTTCCTTTTCAATCCCATTGTACTTCTTGCTACACGGGTGACCTTGGGCAGTTCCTCAATATTTCTGAAGCTCAAGTTCCTCATCTATAAAAATGGAATTACAACAGTAGCTATTTCCTATAGAGGTGAGGTTCAAATAAACAATAGATGCAGAATACTTAGCACTGTGGTTGACATACACAAATGTAGTAAAAAATGGCAGGTGTTATTATTATAAATATTGTGTTCTAGGAAATGGCTATTAATTATTTCACCGGGTTGTAATAGCAGAGTAAGTTACCCTAAGAGAGTTTGCTAGAGTTTAACTTTCCATGAGAGTCAGTTAACCTACTCTAGATGTTCTATTTTCAAAATAGCTGCATGTATCTAATTACCCATCACATGACATAGGAGGATCTCAACGTGCTAGATGATGTTGTTTGCTCCTGGACTCACCATTCTCATCCTAATTGTTTTAGTAACTTATAACAAAAAGAGAGTGAAAAGGTAAATATATAATTGTAAGTGTTATCTGTCTTCCCGGTCAAACAGCACATTTCTAAGATATTTTTACTCTAAGCATAGAAATTGTAACAGATACCTACTACCATTGAAATGGAAATATTACCCTTAAATAAAATGTTGTTATTGTCTAGTTGAAATACTTGATGAGTTGAAGAAGTAGAAAAGGGAAAGAATGATTAGTGTGCATAGGGAGAGAAGAAAGGATGTTTCTAATAAAACTGAGAATTCCCATCCCCTCATGGGCAAATACACAGCCAGGCTCAGTTAGAGGTGGGGTCACTGAGGCTTGAAAGATTGCCATTAGTCTAAGGTATCTTTGGGTGGGGAATCACAAAAAAGGGACTAGGCAGGTCCCAGAAAATTGGGATAGAAGTAGAGACACAAAAAATAAAATCAAAGTATGAATCAAGATAATTTCTGCTATTGTCTCTGACAAAGAGCCTCCTATGTGTCTCTAACTCACGTGTCTCTTCCAAGTGTCTCTACTTGTCTCTTCTACATGTGTCTCCTCCAAGTCCTTGGGTATAAGTCAAAACTGGAAAAGCAAGAGAGCCGGGCCCACCTATCTTCGCTCTTCTATAGGTTCACCTAGCTGCTCAGATATATGTGTAGTGCCCAGTAGCTCCCCCAGCTCAGGAAGTCCAGTTGTGGGTATACTAGGACTCCAAGGTGGTTGCATGTTGGTGGGGGTGAAGGAGATTGCACCTCCCCCACTTTACAGAGCTATATCTGAACAATAGGACAATTCAAAACTCACCATGAGCCATGGGCAATCAATTCTGTAATAACTGTTCTTTTGGTTACCAGCTATTTCTATGAATATAGTGCACTCCCACAAATTTCTTAACTAGCAGCAATTTATACTGGCATTTTGTTGGGGGAAGGGTTGTTACTTCTAGGAGCTCCAAAATTGGTTATTATCACCAGACATTGAATCACAGTGTGTTTTTTTTACTCTCATATTTTTCTTGTAATTTCATCCAAGAAATTCAGAATTTGGGGTGTGGGAAGAACATGAGACTGGATGTGGGAAGCACAGGGTTAGTCCCAGCTTTGCCTTTGCACAGATCTTCCACTTTAATGGGTCTCAGTTTCATGTTCTCTAAAACGAGGTATTTGACAAGTTACATGTCATGCAAAGTGGCACTCTTTCAGTCAAACAAAAAATTTACTCTTCAATTCTGGGGGTCAGTTCTCACCTAGACAAAGGAACCAAATAGGGAATAAAACAAACAATTTCTTGCCCTCAATCTGTAACAAGATTGTATTTTCCCAAAATGGTCACAACAATATTTCTAGCCCCATATGTTCTCCCAGAACTTTTTATTCTTCCATTAAAAATGGAGCTTATTCTGTTCCTCTGATACCTGGGTGTGTTTGTGATTGCTCTCACCAATAAATGTGGTAGATCAGGTCTCTTTGATGGCATGCTCCCTTTCTCTCTCAGGGTGCTAGCCCACGAAACTCAGATACTTGTGCAGTGAGGAAGCCCAAAGCAACATGGGTACAGTGATCACATGAAGAGGCTCAGATGGCCTAAAATGTATTCAGTGCTTACTAACTACTAGATATTGTCATCTTAACATAAAGTAGACCAAAAAATTAAAAAAGTTTTGATAAGAAAATAAAAAAAGAAAACCATTATAATCTCTTTTGTCTCACCAAACTTGCGTCTCATCAAAATAAGGAACCAGGATCAGAGATGCTAATTAACCTGTTCAGGTCACACAGGTGGCAACAATAGAATTTTGGTTCAAAGTCCAATTGTCTTTGTTCCAAAGACCTTTCGTATTACACCATGGGATTAAGTGACCATGAGTAGGCCTCTACTTTATCTCACAGATATATAATTCCTATGCCTTAATTTGTAAGTTAAACTTTTAAAAAAATACTTAAGAACCTGCTGATGGTGGTATTTCAAATATCCAAATCATGGACGAAATCAATGAGTGGTGTTAGTAAATAGGAAAGTTGAGCAGCCTGTTACTTAGTAACTGACAAAGAATAAATATTTAATATTCCTCAACTCAAATATGGCATGGAAATGATATAAATGCATAGTGTTCCATGCACTTAAATGCAAACAAGGATTTCAGGGACACTGCCAACCTTTCCTCAGAATCTGTCTCTAATTAAAGACATTTTCCGTAGGTGTAACCCTATGCAGCTTGCAAGCAGGCACCCAGTCTGTTGGGACTGAGTAATTGGCATTTTACTTCCTTCTTCCTTTCTACTTACTTGGACTTCATTTATCATCATTTCTTGCAACTGACAATAAATGACATGGGCAGGCTAACGGGGACGATATAGAGGAGGACAAAGTCCTGGAATGGCTGGGAAGAGAGCTAGGTCTGTTTCTCAGTCACAGTGTGACCCTCGGTCAGCTATTTCAGCTCTTCAACCTTCAACTTTCTCACTTATAAAATGAGTTGAGATAGACAAGAAGAGGATCCTGTTTGATTAGCTATGTCTGTCACGGATGAGGGAAGATATGAAAAAGTACATGTACCTTAAAGTAGCAGTAGAATTAGACAAATTGAGAGATGTAGTAGAGACTCCAGGCAGTGGAAATGCAGAGAGGATAAATTTGCTGCTGGTCCTTGGGGGGAATCAGTAAACCCTTTTTGTTTTAAAGATTTATTTATTTATGCATACAAGCTGGGGTACAGGCCAGAGGCATGGGGCAGTGAGAGGGTTCACCAGAGACAGAGTGGGGAGCAGAACAGGCAGACTGACGAAAATATACTGCTGAGGGGAGCAGCGGGAGAGGTAGGAGAGGTCTGCTGCGCCATGTGGGAATCTCCTCAGCCAGGCATTGAACTCCTGTCGCAGGTGGACAGCTCCACAGCTTAACCGCTGCGCCACCAGGGAGGCTCAGTAAACCATTTTGATTAGATTAATCCCTTTTCTCATACTTCTATCATAATACTCTCCTTAGAGTGTGAGCTGCTTTCAGACAGGAACTGTGCAGACCTCATTATGGAGATGCAGTGAGAATAACAGGTCAACATTTAGAGTCCATGGTTAGAATGATCTGGGTTTGAGTCTTGGCCCTGTCATTTATTAGCTGTGTTGCTTCAGAAGGTAAGTGTCCTCTAAGTCCTGTTTTGTTCACTGGTAAAAGTAGATAATGATAGTTCCCTAGCTCCTATGCTTACAATAAAGATAAAATTTACTAGCACAAATAAATTGCATAACCTAATACCTGATATGTGTTAAGCAGTTGATAAATATTAGCTGTTATTATTCATTTATGAATGCCCAATGGCTAGAACAGTGATGGCATACAGTCAGAATTCCATAAACGTTCTCTGCACAAGTACATGCTTAAATGCAGGTGTGTTTGAATGCATGAATGATCATGGAATCCAAAGTGGGAGTTTGGATGTGTCAGGTCAGCTTCAGGACCTAGAGAAACCTGAACACCATATTAAGAGTTTGGATTATATCCTGAAGGAAAAAGAACTCTTAAAAGTTTGCAGGAGAAAATAGACTGCAGCCTTGATTTCATCTTTAATTACCATGATGAGGAATGTATGTGTGCGGTGGGAGGTGAGGAGTGGGGGAAGAAGGAGGGTGAGCAGACACATTCCTAACCAGACCAAGGGAATCCATGAGGGCTGAAGGGTGGGTCATTAAGCACTGTTGACAGCCCTATCAGGTTCTTGTTAATCTCCCACAGGAAGCCAGTGCAGAAGTGAAACCAGCAATCAGAGGAGACAAATCATTCCTAAAAAAGATTTTTTATTTTTGCAAACCTGAATTGTGTGGCTTGACTGCTGATCAAATTAACCGGATAATCGTCATTTCCACTTCATTTAGGGTTGTGTGGAAACAGCCTCATTTGCAAGATTGATTGACTGCCATCAGAATGTAAGTTGAAGAAAGAAATGAGAAGAACAACATAGCTAGAGTTTGAATTTCTTCCATAGTCACGGGGGGGGGGGGCTGGGGATTTATCTGTTCTTTATCTTTGCCCTTCACTGACCACTGCAAGTGACTTACAGCACTAAGAGTAAAGGACGATGAACCTGAGTAAACCCCTGCTGCCATTTCCCAGTAAAGTGACGGGCTGGTTTCCTAATCTCTTGGAGATTCGGTATCTATATTTATAACAAGTATAGTACTTGTACATTGGTAAGGATTCGTATTTCTGGAGGCCACAATCAGTGGATCATCTATTCCACTATTTCTGGGCACATTGAGGCACCAAATAAATATCACTATTATTATTAATCAGTTGTCAAGTCCCTTAGCAATGTTATACATCTCATCCCCTCTACTTCCACAACAAATATTGACTTATCAGCACTACTACATAAAAGTCTGCTTGGTAGAGCAGTTGCTAACAAGGAACTGACCTACTCTGGCTTGCTTACAAAAAAAGGGAAATTTACTGCAAATAAAACCATACAGATACAACAGTAATCTCACAAAGATCCAAGGGTCAGAAATGATAATCAGGCCACAAATGATAATCTGGCCACATTGGGACTGGACATGGATATTTGGAACACAAAATTACTCTTTGTAGTAGTGACTTCATTGCATCTTTTCTCTTTCTTTTGAGGACCAGTTAGTTCTTTTCATACTTGTTTCTTTCTCTCTTTTGACAAATTGGTTCAGTTTGCCAATGACCCAGCCACCAGATTACATGCCCTATGGCCCACAATTCCACATAAACACAGGCTACGTCTCTTAAGACATCTCCTCAGAATAGGATGATTGCCCCCCGCCGCCACCGATTACATATTGATTCCTCTTGGGTCAGATGTTCACTCTGGTCTGACCTAGGGATCACATAATACATTACCTGCCACTTTAGGAGAGAACTGATTCTTTAGAAGTTGTTATGGTCCTGGCAAAGAAACCAACTGACCCACCTTCTTCATAGACCAATGGCTTTCATACAGTGTGGTCTCTGACTCTGTAGGAAGTGTACTATACATCATGGTCCATTGTGCATGTGTGCTTGTGCATGTGTGTGTGTGTGCATGTGTGCGTGCACGCGCATGCACATGCACACACACACACACACACACACACACACACCCCAAACAAGTATTTATTAGAGGAACCCTTAAATGTGATGATTGATATATCCATATCAGTAGACTGGTATTTCTGTTCTGTATTTTTTCTATTTAAGTCTTCAAAAGTGCTGGTTATGACTAATTAAATTGATTTCATAAGTCCCTAGAAGCCGTGACCCACAGTGAGAACAAAACTGAAAAAGGCCATTGGAATAACTTTCTAAATGAGCTTTTCTTTCTAGAGCATTCGATAGTCTCCTGCCAGCTTAAATGTCTTTGAAGCCCAAATCCTGTGAAGCCATCAGAGTTTTTCCAGCAACTGTAGAACTGATTAATCCTAAATGCCTTAGTCAGTTGTGGCTTCTGCCTGCTTACATCATCACCCCTTTTTGCTTTATGTCTTCAACACCAACAACAAAAATGTACCTTCTGGACCACAAACCTACTCTGTATTTATTCTGTTTTCACCTTTTCCTTCTGTTTGGAGGACCCTCCTATGTCTTGCTTCTTAAAATCATGTTATCTTTCAAGACTCAACTCAACCTCCACGTGCAGCAACAGGTTCCTTTAGTTTCTCAACCAGATGCAGTGTTTGCTTGCTCTGAAACCATTGTTTTTGTGGTCACATTGAAGTAACGTTCATTGTCCATCTAGTATTAGAAGTGTACGTGACTGCCTGAGTACTTGCTTTCTTACCCCATTTAGAATTGCTAGATTTGGTGGGAGGAGAGGAGAAGCTGGATAGCTAGTTACATGCAAATTTCAGATAAACAATAATTCATTTTGTTGGTAAAGTACATCCAAGTGTTTCTTGGATAATACTTATCTGACAATAAAATTTACTAGGCACCTTGTATTTTATACAGCAACCTCAGTCCCACTGGATTGTAATTTTTGAAGTAAGGTACTGTGTCTGGCTCACCATTTTATCTGCCTTCAAACCCCACATAGAATGAATTCCCCTTAGGTGTTCTCCTTGTACCCCTGGATGTTGTTAGAATCTGCTCTTGTACCGAGCCAGAAAGCATTTCAAACCTGTCATCAAATTACCACAACAGTTGAAATTAAGGATTAGCTCATCTCAAATGCCCACGCGTAGACACACACACACACACACACACACTTACTCTTAAAGTCTAACAATTCAATTTTTAATGTCTTCAATTATTCACCAAAGAATAAACTTTGATGCTCAAAAAATTTTAAAGCCCCCTTTCACCTTGCATCTTTGCGTAATTCCTGCATATTCTTGCTTATCTCTGGAGAGATCCAGCTAAAGAAGTACCAAGTAGATTAGATAGTGTCACAGTTGAGTGTTGGAACAGCCTGGGGGGCGACTCCCAAAGAAGGTGAGGCCAGGAGAAATCCCAGCCACAGAGCTGTATCTGCAAGTGGAAGGTGGGAAGGAAAGCCAGCACAGCATTTCCCAAATCTGTGTCATCAGGAGACTCACCTGTATATTTAACAACTGCCTTTGCAAATTCTTAGCATGAGGCAACTTAGACTTAGGCATGGCAGGCAAAGAGTTAAGGCTCTGCTGTCAGAACTGGATCCATTCCTCAACTCTCATAACTTGATGTGGTAGGGCCTCCCTGGTGGCCCAACGGGTTAAATTTCAGAGTTCCATCCCTGGCCCCGGAGCCTCCTATATGGCCTGGCAGACCTCTCCTGTTGCCTGCTGCTCCCCTCAGCAGTGTACTTCAGTCGATCTGCCTGTTTTGCTCCTCACTCTGTCTCTGGTGAATCCTCTCATCACCCCACACCTCTGGCCTATACCTCAGTTCTTGTATGCATAAATAAATACATCTTTTAAAAAAAAATAACTTGGTGTGGTAATGGCCAGTCATTTCTCTATTCCGAACCTCATTTTCCAACTCTACTCATTACTAGGATAGTTTTTTTTTTCTTTTCTTTTCAGAAAAACCACCAAGAAAAACCCAGATTCCTACAGGTTTTCCCTGGGTCTGCTTGTTCTAAGACAGTAGTTTTCAACATGTGGCACCAAGCAGCACTATCAGCCTCACCTGAGAACGTGTTCGAACAGAGTCTGAGACTCCAGGCCTTCTGACAAGAACTCGGGAGCTGGGGCACAACGAGTTGGTCTGTTTCTACAGGTGATTCTGATGCACACTAATGTTTGACAACAGCGGCTCTGGGGTCATGTGCATTAGTTGATTCTAATCTGAATTAGCCTGTGCAAATTCTTGCTATTTTCCACATCTTTGAGCGATCAATTGAGTGTGCTCACTTACACCAGGATCTTAGAATTAAAGGACATCTTTCCCATATCAGCATATATGCGAATTCAAATCTTTTTACTGACAGAAACAAGCAAGCAAGATATTGGAAATAGTCTGTGAGAAAACAGTTCTTTGAATCATTTAATCATATATTTATGTTTTCAAATACCTTACAGCTCAAAGTGATCCAGGAACTGTGCTGGATACAAAATATATTGTTCTTGCTCCCTGCCTTTATGGAGCCTACAGCCTAGTGGGGGAGAGAGACGTTTATCAAAGATCCGCAGACAGTGTAAACATTCAGTCAAGACAAGAGCTAAGAAGGAGAGATAGGTGGTATGGAGAATGGCTTTAGTAAAAAGCAAAATCTATTAAGGGAGGACCTCACTTACTTCCCTCAGAAAGCCTACTGAGTGGGCTCTAAAGGATTCAACAGGAGTGAGTGTGCAAAGAAAGTGTACAAAGAAAGTGAGGGAAGGTCACTCACAAACAGGCACCAGCTTGTGTGAAGCCTCCTTGCAGAAGGGAGTGTGCCCAGAGCAAAGAGCAGGGAGTGCATGGTCGGATCCAACAGGCTGGTGAGCAGTGGCGAGACCTTGGGAGCCACGAAGGCCACATGTATCTGCTGTGCCTTGTCCTCAGGAGAGGTGGGAAAAGCTCATTTTGTTTGTTCACAGTTAACTCTGCATATTGAGTACCCATTGTGTGAAGAAATCTGTATCTTTTAGGTCAGTGATTCTCAACTGATATTTTGCTCCTTTGGGGACATTTGGAAATATCTGGAGATATTTTTTGTGGATGTCACAAATTGGGGCTGGGGAGAGTTGAACTGACATCTAAAGTCCAGGACATCGTTCAGTGTCCTCCCTTATCAGAATCCTCCCTCACAATGGGCTTATACTGCCAAACTGGCAATAGTGCTGAGGCTGAGAAACCCTAGATTAGCTGATGATATATAAATTTCTATTTTTAACCAAGCAAACAAATCCCAAAGACAAACAAAAACAAATCCCAATAGCCTTTGTGCTATTAAAAATTAAAAGCAAAATCACAAAACTTACTGAATTCCAGTGGTTCTTTTCCAAAAGACAGACATTCTCTAGCTCAGAAAATTTGGTCCTAATAAAACACACAGTGGCACAAAATTTAAGTCTTTCCATTTTCTTATTCTATAACTGACAGACAGGTTTCAACATGTACATGATAAGGGGTGTGTCTACCTTGGCAGGAAATGTGTTCCTCAAAAACATATGCACACAAGCACATGAAAAATGCTCTGAAGTCTGAAAGAAAGAAAGAAAAATGTTTCAAGCATCTCTATGATGGAAGAACTGCAGTGGATAGGAACAGACTAGTAAGTGCTGGCAGTAAAAGACAGGAGGAGGGATGGGTTTTGAACATAATTTCACATTTCATCTTTTTGAGGTGCAGCCTGAAAGCCCTCCCCAGACTGCATCCAAGGGGAGATGGCATCACTGGCCAGAGGGGGCCTTTGCTGAGGTTGGAGAGTGGTACCTTCCCCTTTAATTCCTGGATTTGGGTTAGGTGGAGCGAGCAAACACAAAGTGACCTCAGCACTCTTCTAAGCCATTCTGTTCTGTTTTGGTTATTTAGTACCTTGTGTTCTGGCTGAGTTCATCCTTCCTTTCCTCTAGTGGTTCAGTGGCCTCACCCAGACACAGTGGTCTTTGAGCAGGCCACAGAGCCCGGCCGACTGTTCAGAACCCAGGACTAGGTCCTTTAAAAAGAAAGGAGAGATCACAGCACCAGAAGGAGAACACAGCAGCCACTGCAGCAAGTACTAAAAAAAGCCCCAGACGCTAGCTCGTCTGCTTTTGGCTTCGGGCATCTGCCCAAATTGTTAATATTTCGGCAGCTGCTATGGCCCCAGCTGCTATCACAGTTGAAGCTGCCACAAAGGGGCTAAGGCATTGGCCCCACAATTATTTCTCCTTTTTCTATTTTATGGATGGTATACTGGTGTTAATCATAAATGGAGTGTTCCAATGCAGGTGAGATGCTGCAATAATTGGGACAATCTTCTTGGAGCACGTGAAATGATCCCATCCTAAGGTAAGGTGAATCTGATTTGGCCTTTTGTGTTCCCCTTTAGAATCATGAGTCTAGATTAGAAGAGGAGGACCTAGTGTCCTTGTTGATTCTGGAAATCACTGCTTCTCAGAGAGTTCCCTGGAAATGGGAAATAAGACACTTCTTTACACTCTCCTGAGGGTCAAGTAATTTATTTGGATTTTGAATATTGTGTTGAGGCCACTGCCTTGTCAATTTCACTGCCAAACACCATCTATTCTTGACATTTTGCTTATTTGTTTAGGTGCTTACATTTACCAGGGGTCAGAATTATCAAAGATAAGTAATAACTTCATCCTATCCTGCTTTCTGAGTAACACCTCCCCATGTAAATCTTAAGCTTAATGTAGAGGTTGAGAGTTCAAATTATCTGTGCCTCAGTTTCTCCATCTCCACCATGAGATGATACTTTAAAATGGGAGCCTACTTCATAATGTTATTATCAACAGCCTATGGGATCATGTAATTAAAGCATTTGAAAGAGGCCCAAGCACATAGTAGTGACTGGAACATATTAGCTGTTGCTTTACTAATATACAAAAAGTTTAGGTAAAACTTGAACTAAACACACCTATCCTGATGACCTCTATAGTGTTTCCCATCACAGCCACCGCTGAGAGGGCAGCCTTAGCTCATGGTGATTTCTATACTTTGTGTTCTGGCTCTACCACTATCTCCTTGCTCTTGGTGGCACGTGTTCATGCATACACCTTGCAGAGTTGTTTGAACCAGCAATGGGCAGAGAAGTCAATCGGTGGTCTGGGAAGCTCTGGCTGAGAGGGCCTGGCAAAAGAACCCAAAACAAAATAAATAAAAAAAAGAAACAAACTACTGTCTAAATAAAGATAAGCTGAAGTAGTCATATTCTGGCACCAAAATTTTGATTTAGAAAGTATGGAGCCCATAGTTGTTAATGGACCCAAGTGAAGTTGAAATGCACTATGTAGAGGAGCTGAAGTCAAGGAGAACAAATGTCCACTGGAGAAGCTGAAGGTATGCAGAAGCCATAAGAAAGAGGAAGCCATAAATAAGAGGTTAAGAGAAATACAAGGTTGAAAGAAACACTGGAAAATGGACAAGGAAGATGGTAGTGAGAACAGAAGCAAAATTACACAATGGTGGAATAAAGAGTGTTCAGGTCACCTTGTAGATGGAGCGTTGACAGGAAGGTCTTGCACAAGCCCCCGCTGAGCTCCCTTTAATTGCTCTGGCTTCCCCCATACTCTTGCCTCTCTGAAGCCTTTTGCAAGTGAATTTCTGCTTGAGATCCCTGTCTTGCTCCCTGAACATTGACTTCCTTCCTTAATATGGCCTGAGTCTCTTCCTTATGGCCAAAGTGCTAAAGCAAACACCAACGTAATTGTAGATAATACATGTGCACTTTTCATGCACTGTCTTCTTACCATACACTTAGTCTCTTCCTTATGGCCAAAGTGCTAAAGCAAACACCAACGTAATTGTAGACAATACATGTGCACTTTTCATGCACTGTCTTCTTACCATACACTATCAGCTTCATTCTTTGCTCATTTCTTGCTCATGACCTACATTTTTCAAAAGGATGGACTTTGTTCTTTGTTCTGCTTTGTGTGCGCTATGAGAGTAACCATGTAGGCTTTTATCGGCCTTGAATACACAGGGTCATAAAGAAATAGGTACTTACTATTCAATACTTTAGAGGGGGCAGTGATATATTTTAGAAACAAGCTACTGTCATGTTTAATTTGTATCCTCACAATCCATGGATTCTGCTCTTGAGCCATAATTCTGAGTTCATAATCTTTTCATTTTTATTTTTCTCTTAATTTTGAGAAAGTTACCACATGATACAGGAGACAGTGCTAGGGCTCTGGAGTAGAGAAATACATAGCTGAAATACAGACTTTTTCAAATCACTTTAATGCTTTGAACTTGATACTTCCAAGTAAATTAGATGAGTAAACTTATGTAAATATCCAGCATGTAGTAAATAGTTAATATATGCTGGGTCCCCTCTTTGGCTTCTTAAAGGATTAAGCTACTTGGGATTGCAAACTCAAACAATTTCAGCCCTCTTAAATGTAGGGAAATACAGAGTATACAGAGAGGGGCAAATCGCAGTACTCAAAGGAAGAGGGGCAATAGAGGGGACACTAAGAGGAAACAAGTTTAGAACCAATGCTTTATTCGGAATAAAAACCCATAAATAATAATAAAAAAAACTTTAGCAATGTTAACATGAGTTAAGTAAAATCTAAAAATGTCCATTATCAACATAACAGTGAAACAAATAGCAGGTATATATTCCAGTAGTATCATCTAATTTATAAGGTCCTATAGACTTTCTTAAGGAATACAATAATTATGTTCATAGAGAACTGGGAAGAAATGTCTCTGATATTGATGTTAATATTGAGGTTGGCATTAAATACTTGTTTCACCAAATGCTATTTAAATAAACATTTAAACAATTTAAGAAACGTGCAAAACTTCTCTTGGTATGTCCTCTTAATTCTGCTCTTTGTCATCCAAATTTTCCTACTAAGCAGCCCCACATTATGTGGAGGCTACATCCATTCAAGCGTTGTCAGAGAAAATTTATTTTATTTTTCGATGCTAACATAGACTAAATAGCAGTCTCTAACCTCAAGTCCAGATTTCCAGAACTAATCCAGTTCGTCCTTCTTACCTCTACTATAATAATCAAGAAAGTGGGCCACTATATCACAGGTGACTGTGGTGATCCAACCTTGTGAATGAGGGAGACAACTGAAAGGTTCTGCAAGGCTCTGCAGGATAGAATGTGGGTTCCTAAATCACACTACTGGGTTTCCAGTTCATCACTTATATGTGTTTGGAGTTGGGAAAGCTACTTGATGTTACAAGTTTCAATTTCTTCACATATAAAATGGAAACCATAAAGTCTATTTCATAGGCTGTTGTTAGGGCTAAATGAACTGCACCCAACCATGAAGGGGTGGAGATGTCTATTATAGCTGCATTATAGCACATTTTGGTGACTGAATTTTAATTCCTCAAAAACATGGCATTAAAATGCCAAGAGTATTAGCTCCCTTAAAAAAAATAGAATCTTTTGTGGGGACTGTTATAGTTGGAGAGCCTATGGGAAAAATCAGAATTTCATTGAAAAAAATAATGCAATATTTTCTCTTATGTTGATTACATCAATTTTAATATAGAAATTGCAAATTAACTGAAGCTTTTAGCTCCAGAAGAAATTCTCTTAAACACTATTTAAAGCTTTAAATACATCTCAGGCAGACTAGAAGCTTGCTATCAATGGCAACACATTCTTTGCTTTGAATGTAAATTTCAGATCTGAATTTGAAAGTGATATTTTTGTTTTACATGCATCTTGGATTTAAGACTTAACCAAGGCCATTTTGTCCTATCATCATAACAAATATGGTGCTTATGAAAACATGGCTCCACTCACTTTGGGGTTCAGGTTGCTCTTTTATGCTACATTAGGTATTTAGGCAGGGCCCCTATTTCTTACAAGTCAATTCTTTTCAGGCTGCAATATTTATCATCAACTGGGAAACATAAGCCTTGGGGAGAATTAGATCCATAAAAGCTTTCTCTGACTCATTTTTTTAATGGGCATTTGTATACAAAGAACATGACTGAAATTTGGTGATGTACATTTATTGCCATTTATGTTTGGATATGTGTGGATGGGTGGATAGATGACTGAGTAGGTGGGTGGGGGAAAGGGGGGCGGGTAGAGAGTATGGGTGGATCACATAATGCATATATATCTTGTTGTTATGAAGCAAGGTACTGTGATTATTAAAACTTCCTGCCCTTAGCTATGTGCCATTGAGTGCATTCTTGGGAACTGGGAAGCAAGCGACCAAAGTCCCTTTCTCTCCATTCATGCATGTTCAGCGTAAGGATTCACTTCAGCTTAGCCAATCAGGTAGTCTCTTGTAGCACTTCAATAAATGCAGCAGGGTTTGGTACTGTTTAGAGGGAATCTTCAACTCAGCAGCCGAGGTGGCTGGCTTGTGCATCTCTGAATGGACCTGGTCCTGCTGGGACCTGTTCTGGTTCCTGATGCCTGGCCCTCCAGTGGTTGCTTGCATTAGCCTTGCTTTCTAAGTCTCCTTCTGCAGCCTTGCAGGTCCCCTTGTACATTCTCTTTTGCTTAAGTCAGCAAGGTTGTTCCTGCCACAACCTAAAAGTCTGATACTGAGACTCAGATTCTGATAAAAGTCTCAATGCTCAACATCACTTATAATCAAGGAAATGCAAATCAAAACCACTATGAGATACCACCTCACACCTGTGAGGATGGCACACATTAAAAATACAGGCAATAACAAATGCTGGAAAGGATGTGGAGAAAAAGGAACTCTTCTACACTGCTGGTG